>SKCR01038464.1:0-91970 GCA_019454045.1 Zanthoxylum bungeanum | reverse complement strand
CTTCAAGGAAGACATACATGGATGGCAGCATATAAACGTACAAAGCTAGGCTTGTAGCGAAAAGGTATCATTATCAACATTGTGTCGATTACGACGAAACCTCTTATACGTTGCCATGATTAAATCCATTTGGATAATGCTTGCTAATGATGCATGTTTCATTTATGAAATATGGCAGCTGAACGTCAAAACTGATTTCCTTAAACGGAAACCTTTTGGAGGATGTTTATCAACATCTTGACTGTTTTTTCATACTGAAACATGCAAACACGATTTGCAAGTTAAATCGATCCATTTATGGATTGAAGCAAACATTACGTTCTTGAACTAACGTTTTGATAAGATCATAATGGTATATGATTTAATTCAAAAAGAATATAATTCTTGTGTATATAAGAAGGTTAGTGGGAGCGCACTGACAATAATTGTCCTATATAATGATGACATATCATTTCTTGGAAATGACATTCCCATAATACAATCGATGAAAGCTTGGCTTTCATGAAAATTCTCCATAGACTACTTGGGAGAGGCAACCTTTATTCTAGGAATAAGGATTTACTGGTATAGATCTAAAAGTTGTTGGCACTCTCCAAGAACTTGTACATTGAAAAGATGTACGTGACCTGGTGTCTCATAGGCTTTAAGCATATGGAGTCACAATCAGGCCAATCCAAGTGATAGTCACTGGATTGATATTAAGAACATCCTTAGGTATCTTAGATGATCTAATGATACTTTCTTAAGCTATGGAGGAGAAGAACTTTAAGTGACTGGGATCACCGTTGCAAGTTTCCAAACCGACAAAGACGACTGTAAGTCGTAATAAGGGTACTATATAGTTTGAATAACGAAACAATGAGTTGGAAATCTTCCAAGCAAGATACTGTTGCCGAATAAACAACAAAAGCTGAATATTGTTGCAGCTGAGGCAGCAAAAGAAGCAATTTTGGATCTGTAAAATTCCTAATTAGATTAGGAGTAGTTCTGTTAGCGGCTGAGCTAGGCTACAACACAGGCTAAAGAATTAATAGTCTCATCAACGATCCAAATATGTACTTCAACTGTTTCATCTGATTCATCAGATCATACATCGTGGCGATGTGATGATCGAATAAATCGCATCAGATGATAACCTTTCAAATCCGCTGATAAAAGCTATTTCCCAGCAGAAGTTTGAGCGACCCGTACATAGTTCAGGTGTAGGACACTTGAGTGATTGGATATAGGCCAAGTGGGAGATTGTTGGACAATTATGACCCATAGCATCACTATTTATACATAACATGGTGTTGTTGTACAAATTAACTATGTGACAAAGGAAATTGCTCTTTTATCATTTGTAATTAGATTACCAAGATACATAAATGATAAAAGTCAATATGATTAGTTCCAGATTAATAAGATATGAGACAATATTAATCCAATAAGGTTTAATCATTAAATATCCATAGTCGTAGTATTATCGAGACTGGACATTGATAATGCGGAATAGACTAGTATTGCACTTGTGCGCGTTGTGGGAGCATAATTGCATAGTTCTCATTTATTTAAGTATTAGATACTTATGCAAGTGTAATAGGAGGTTGTGTTTACCGATGGTACGGAAACAGCTTCGCTCTGGATAGACCCCTCAGAATCCCATTGGTAGTATGACTATGTGTTTATGAGAGTCCGAATCAGGGTAGGTGTATTTGGTCTTAACCTGAGACTTTCATCGCTAATACTTGCGACAATCAATATACTTTGGTTTTGGTCGTCCGTGGCTTTAACAGGTTCTGTGTACGCCTCTTCTGGGTATATTGAGAATCGTAGTATATTGGGTGTGATGTCAAGATGGAAGTATCACTCCAGTCATATGGAGATGATGATCACGTAGGATACAGAACTAGTACTCTTTAATATTGTAGTCATCGGGATAATATGACTAGGTCATGATTATCCGATTATAGAGACTAGTTACCAGAGATCCGATATGTGCTTCGTACGGGGCAGACACAATTCCAGCCTCAGGCCTAGCATGTGACATCTGATACTGGATCACAATACGCAATACTACGTATACTACGCCTGACATAGATTACATATTCCTTAAAAGAATATTTCTGGAGAATTGGGAAGGCACGATGCTTTGCTAGAAGCCAACCATGTCTTGTAAATCGGTAAGAACGTGGTACTAGGTACGCACGTATTCAGATACTCCGATGACCGGATTTACTGCCAACATATCCAGGGATCTCATGGGTCGCTTCCCGAAGATTCACCGATGACGTATGACTCAAACATAATTAATCTCGGATTAATTAGTAGAGAGAGAAAATTAATCTAGGATTAATTACAGAGAGATTTTATCTGGGATAAAATACTATTTGAAGAGAGAGAATGATTAATTTGGAAATAATCGATAAAATAATATATTCGATATATTATATGAAATTAGATTTCATAACGGAATTAAAATTAGATTTTAATTCGGGCGAACAAATTAATTTAGAATTAATTCGCGAGCGACGTGAATAGTAATTTTGCTAGGCATAATTATTTAATTAAATTTGATTTAATTACGTCGCAAAAAAATTCATTAATTCAGAATTAGCGAACCCGAGCCCGAGATGTGTTACGGACCCACTCGAATTTTGAATCAAGTGGGGCCCACGTGTCACATCACAAGTCACATCACTTGTCACTTTAATTAACTTTTTGGTGATGGGTTCTGGTGGGTTGTTGGTGACTTGTCCAACACACCAAGTTGGTAAAGTGAATGACTTTTACCAAATATTATTTTTTGGTATATCATTTTGATTTTTTGAAAATCAAATTACAAGTTATCATTTTACACAAAAATAATCCACTCTCTCTCATTCTTCTCTTTGGCCGAATATTGGCCCTATTTTTCTCTCCAATTCCGTGATCCTAGGGCTCATTTACTTATTGATTTTGCTTCAAAATCAAAGGTGCTAGCACATCCATGAAGTCATTCTAAGGTGTTAGGGAAACCTTTCCCATGACTTTGGAATTCAAGATTCAAAGATTGGAAGCTTGGAAGCTCAACATACATCAAAGGAAAAGCTTGGAGCAACTTCTCAAAGGCAAAAGTTTTGAACTCTCCGCCAACATCCAAGCCGATCAAAGTGAGTATTTCCGCCATCTTACTTTGTTGTATTCACATGATTTCTTGCTTAATTTGATCTTGGTTTGACCTAGAAAACCCAACATGCACTAGGTCAAGGTATGCTACGTGGTGTGGCATCCCGTATCAACATACCCCATTACAGGCTACGAAATAGTCCCAATAGTTATATATATCATTGTCCTCAACGAATGCTCAGTAATGAGACCAGAGAACCTTCAAAACACTCGATGTAACTCAAATCCAAGTCTTTGAATAAATGATCTACGTCAGACTCAAAGTGTGTGTGTGCAAAGGTTCATTTACAGCTTGATTCCTAGGTAAGCCGACTCAATGATTTCGTTTAAAAATTGGGTTCGATGGGTCAAACCAACCTAGATGTCTCAATTATACTCTGCAATTGCTTTTTCGTGCTCAATATGTCATGGTTTTCTTTCTCTTTTATTTTTTTTCTTTTTTTTTTCTTTTTTTTTCCAACACACCTACCCTTTAAGGTAGCATTTCTCCTCATGGTGGTCCTAATACTCGCCAATGGGCAGCTTCACGCTTATCAGTTATAGGTGGTTTAATTCTTTTCTTTAGAGACTTTTCTTTTATTTTCAACCATACCACACATCATAACACAAGCAAATCAGGATATACATTTAGGCGAACGGTCATTCACCGACCTACAATTTTTTCAACTAGTCACTTTGCTAACTACTAAGGTTTTCACTGCTAAGAACCATAATCAAGTGCTTACGAGTCTAACATAGACCAATTACTCAAAGTATCAGCTAAAAGCACATCAAGAGTTTATCGTTTCTAAGATTTCACCCTAAAGCAAACGATTTCATCATTGGACTTATGCCTAACTATTAAGGACTAAGAACAAACAATTTTTTTTTCTTTTTCTTTCATTTTCTTTTTTTTTTCCTTTTATTTTTGATGGCCCCCAATGGTCTTTCTATCATTGCCGTAAGGTTTTCTATTTCTCAGTTTCCTTTTCCCCGATATCCATGTTTGTTAAACTCTTCTTGAAAAATCTTTATTCTTTCTCTAACCCAACGGATATCTATGATGGCTTTTAAGATACAAGGGTTAACATGATGCGTGTATGCATGAGATACATGAGATGTAAATTGTTATAAAAAAACATATATCTTTCCGACCTTATATCTCCCACACCCGTGGTAAGTCCATTTCTGTCATATGTATGGCTTATTCCATGCACCAATGCGGGGTACACAAAATCATCTCTCCTACGTTACATGGGTGAACCTTGGCTACCTCAATCTCTTTCCATCGGTAAAAGACAAAGACCGCCAATTTACAACATGGACTAAGCCAATTATGGGATCATGCCATTGTCTAGAAACGATGAATTGGGCTTTCAGCAACCGCGGTCATGAGGATGAACTTAGAGGTATCCAAAAGTATACAAATATGTCATAGCAAGACGTATCATTTCTGGATGAAAGCCAATGTGGATATCAAACTCATGCTTCTAGCATATTTGGCTCATGTTTGGATTTTCTAAGCCCATCAAGGTTTTCATACAAGTTGGCCCATTATCATTTCAAAGCTTTCAATCATATTATTGCGAGGTGTAAACTTATCCCAGTTGAAAAAGGCCCAACATGTTTATTCTTTTGTAATAACATGGCTAAACAACCTCAAATGATAGGGGGCCCAAACACAAAGTGGCCCATCGGCATTTTAGAAGCTTTTGGCCCAACCGTCATAAGATACAAACTCATCCCAGTTTAAATGGCCCAACAAGTTCACATCTCATGACAAAAAGTCCAAATGAATCCAAATGATGATGGTCCGAAACACAAGCATAAATGGTGGCTTCTATAGGTCATATAACTATGGTTCCCATGCAGTTTTATGGGAGTATTAATAAAGGCTCCCGCCGGTGAAGGGTTGCCCACAACTAGGTCTCCCCACTCAAGGGTTTGAGCGACCAAGTAAGCGCACCTTTTTTATACCCTAAGGTACGTGCCAACGAGTGATGATACCATATAACGATCTGCCGCTTCGAGCGAAAATGACTTCACGATGCATGAATAACTGTCAAATGGATTCCTCTATTGAAAATTCCCCAGAAGGAGGGTGGAGCGAACTCTCTTAAATACTATTACCTCTTAGGCTCTTATCGCCTTGGTGACAGGAATAAACAATAGATCCTCCAAATTAGTCCATCATTTTAAATATGTTTTAAGGTAAGCTTTGAGTAAATGATTATCTAGATGTCTTCACAGCTTTTCCTTTTGGCTATAAAAAGGTAGTGAGTGAAGGAAGACACCAAATCATTATCTAACTCTAATAATACATTTGGTTAAATCAACTTTAGTTTGGAAAGTTTTATTAACCCCTTGGTCCCAACCCACTTGTAAACAAGGTTAACTAAAGCAAACATTACAAGATATTATTTCGGGGCCGATTCTCTACAGAGGTGGGCGATGCTGTCTGGGCTCGCGGCCCGGTCGGGAGTACGGAGTAGCCCGCGGGGGACTAAACCAGAGAAATAAAATGGAGTCGCCACCCAGTGTGAACTGGGAAATGATTTAAGGCCGCACTCACCCCTCGCAAGGGAAGACCTCAAATCGTTGGGTTCTGAATGGTCCATTACTTATGCCAATTGTAATAAAGTGATTTATGTAATAGTATAAGCAAGTCTTATGCAACACATGCGAGATAATTTAATCAACATCCAAGTTTGCACACCCATAAACGTAAATAAAATGAAAATAAACGCATCATCCCCTAAACATATTAAATAAAGAATTGTGAAAATATAAATAAATGATAACAGTAAAAGCGTTAATAATAAAGAGAAATGATTAAGTATGTAATGCAAAAAGGAATGACCAAAGAAGCAAACATACATGAAATATGAGGAGAAGTAGTCGATTCACTGCATGGGTATGCGTGAATGTTTCTCAAGCGGTACGTGAAGTTGTATCCCAAATACAGACCGCACTACCGTCCATTCGGATTCTGCTACAGAATTTATGTCTGGGTTTCCATCTGATATACCGCGAGAGGCAACACTCAAACATAAACAATGCATGAATGCGAAAATGAAAAATGAAAAATAACAACCAAGACAAAGCAAATAGTGCAATCAATAGAAGAAGGGCGCGACAAAACATCGTGGTAAAGATAGCCTTTTGGCTTTTCCCTCAAATGGAGGACCTTTAAGCCATATGATTAGCCCATACGCATCAAGTAACAATACATGAATAAAAAAAGTAATAATATGGGACCTCGTATGCCCGATTGAACATATCTCACGTTCAATCAAATGTACTTCGTCCGGCGCGGCAAAACATCGTGGTAAAGGTAGCCTTTAGGCATTTCGCTCGAATAAAGGACCTTTACCCCCACATGATTAGCTCATGCACATCTGGATTAACAATGCATAAACAAAGAAACAATACATAGAAAACAAATAGAGGAACAATAGATACAAAATTAGGCTACAGAATTTACGTCTGAGTTTTCATCCGATATACGACAAGAGATAGCACCAACAATTTAACATAACACAATCATTAACCCAATGTATACATGAAATATGATAATGCATGTGATGAAATAATAATAAATAACGAAAGCGATAAATAGTAAGCTAATTGCGAAATATTAAAGGAAGATAAATGACTGAAAATAAATGCGGAATAATAAAGCAATGATAAATATAAATTAAATGCGAAAAATAGAAATAAAGATAAATGCGGAATATTAAATAGAGATGTGACCAATAGTTTGGCCGTTTTTAATGTAGGACTTCGCATGCATTTACTTCTAGGGTTTATTTGTTATTTTTGTCGTGTGTAGCTCGGGGTAATGTTTTTGTGGCTGTGAATAGAGCAAGGGATGTGTGTGCTTGTGGCAGTGTTTAAGGGAGTTTGTTAGGGCTGCCGAGTGTGTTTGATGAGAGGGCTGAGTGTGGCAAGTTGGTGAGTGGAGAGAGAGTGGTTAGTGGAGCAAGGTGGCTGTCTTTGAGTGTGGTATGCTCAGCTTATGGGTTCGTGAGTGAGGGTTGCTTCGGAGGATTTGATTCGAATTTGTTGCTTGCGCTGGAGAGAGAACGACTTTGTAGTTTATTGATTATAGTGAGTGACGTGGAGAGTTTGCTTTGTGATTGCTACCTGAAGGATGCAGGATGGGGAAGGGTTTATATGTGGTTTTCTTGTTTGTGAGATAGAGAGATTAAGGTTTAGGTTTGTGAGTGGTGATTGCTTAGGGAGAGGCGTGAGGAGTGAGAGAGAGATGTGTGAGGGTTTGTTGAATGAGAGAGAGGCGTGTTTATCCTTTTTTTGGGTGATGCCGTGAGGAGTGAGAGATCCAAGGGAGAAGAGCCAATGAACCATTATGGTTGGTTTAGGTCTCTTTTTATAATGGTGCATGCTAGGGTTTCCTTGTGTGTGCATGGCTTGAAAATGGAATAAATCAAGTAAATATGGGTGTGTTTAATTTAGGGAAAGAATATTTATATTTTTGGTGGGGAATTTCTTTAATTTGGTAGGTGATTTATTTAGATTAGGAAGGAGATTTATTTTAATTTAGGAATGTGATTTAATTTGATTTGTGACATGTGCTTTAAATGTTTTAATTATTTGGATTGGGATTTGGTGGGCCTTGGGCATGGGTTGCGAGGGTTTTGGGCCAAGGCTAAAATTTTAAAATAGAGATTAATCGAGCGAACCCGAGACCAAACAAACGAATTAAATTGATGATGTATTTATTTTGAATTTTCCCTTCCGACGTCCATTTCCCGCGACTTCCCAACTTATCGGGTAGTGCCTCCATACGAGGCTCATCATCGGGCTTTATGCAAAAATGCAGTGTCTACAGCACGTTGGAAGAAATATTCACAGTTATGCCATTAGCAAACTTGAACATTCACCGAAAATCCATTGGAAATGTTGATCATTTTTTCGATTTTCTTTTTTATATTTCTAGAGGATGCCAAAAGACACGGGTTCATTTCGAAACCAGTAAAAAATCGTCCTAACTGCAAGAAAAACTGATGAATTAATTGACCAACTCTTAACTTATGAAACAAAAATCGACCCTATTCTTTCCAAGTTAGACTAGTCAGATAACGATTGTGGCAAGAAACGTAGAGTGGACTTTAATCTTAATTTGTAACCTTTCTTTTTCTTTTAAATAGTTGTAGATTCAATTGTCAATTCCACACTAACCAGGTAATATCTTCTAAACTTTACTTCTTCTTATTCAGACATTAGAGACAATGTCTCATTTTGATTGGGGAATGAGATAATTGATTAGATATTTTTCGTTTGTATGTTTTCCTTTTTGTAAAAAAATAAAGTTTTTATTTTTAAAAAAAAAGATTATGTTGTTTTTGTGTTGTTGTTTTGTGTGTAAAAAAAATATATTTATGTGTTGATTTTCTTATGAGTTTTTTTTTAAAAAAAACTCCACAAATCAATAATAAATTTTTGACTAACTAAGTTGAATTATTATTCAGAGATGGAAGTGTAAGGAGTTTTCGCTCATGAGATGCATCTCAATGTTTTGTAACAAATTATTTTTTTCATTTCTTTTTGAATCATTTAAATTTGTGAATTCTCCATAATATTGATTAAATTTTATCTTCATATGCTCATTTGACAGATATTATTAACAGATACGGTAACATATGATCATGGGTTGTAAATGAAAATTTTATAATATTTAGTTCTCTAATTTATTGGAGGTAGCACTTAAAGGCAGTGGAATTTATATTTTTATTCAAAAAAAAAAAAAAACTAACCAAGCTTTTACTTAGTAACCATACATCTTTCCTAAGCAAGCATTGATTGTTCGCATAAAAAGATATGACTTGAGTTAGTTTTAAAAAAAAATTATAATAATAAAGTTTTTTCTTAGTAATCTGACATCATGCCTCAGTAAGCAGTGATTGTTCGGGTAAAACGGTAGACCTTAAGTTGTTTTAATAAAAAAGAGAAAAAAAATGTGTGAATAAGTTCAATTTCGTAGCCTCTATAACTCGAGCAATTAAGTTCGTATGGGTGTCTTAACACTTAGTGCCCTAAGACCAACTGGTTTAGGAGTTACTGGCCCAAAGTTCGTTACAAGGCTTAAAGAGAAAGCTTAAGGGAATTAGACATTTCTTCTTTTTGACATCTGAAATCTGAGCAATTAAGTCTGTAGATGTGTCTTACACCTAGTGCCCTAGAGTCAACTAGTTTGGAAGTCACTGGAACAAAATCGTTACAAGGATTGAAGATCTATTATCCAAAAAAATAATAATAAAAATAAAAACTATTTTTGTATTTATATATAAACTCCTTTTCAAAAAGGTGTGAACTCTAATATAACTTAAGGACCAAAATATTACACTCTTTTCAACAAGTCTTATGCATATTGTGGGCACAGTGAATTGATCGATACTTTGTCTTATGTGTGTATGGAAGAATCGTAAAAATGCATGAGAATTTGCTTATTTGATAATTTAGAAAGAAATAAAACAATTACTAACTTGGATAATAATTTTTCTTTTTAGTTTTCGCTTAAATTATTAGGGACTAGTAATAAGATGGTTGAGGGGTGTGATGAACATAAAAAGTGTACATTTATTAAAAGGAAAATTAATCATTTTACATTTATAGTTTCATTAATCCCCTTAATTTAGCACATTTATGAAATAATAATTAAATTTATATTTTATATATTTTATTTCTTATGTAGGTAAAATAATACTTTGGATGTATAACTACAAAAATGGACTTGACATTTGGATTTTGGAGGTCGGAAACTTGAAAGGGCGTTCTAACAGTGTATAATTTCAGAAATTCCAACTTTGCGTAATTTTCGTATTTTGGCCATAACGGTTTACTTCGATATCGAATTGAGGAGATTTTAGTTCCAAATGAAATAAGATTCAAATATATACAACTTTGTTGTTTACACGATTTTCTAGTTCTGAGGTTTTCAAAGTCGAAATTGGTAAAGAATCCAATGTGTGTTGCATGTAATTTTAATTATTAGAAAATAAAATAAAAAATAAAAGTTGAAATGTCACAATCCACTTTAGGTGGATTGTTACAAATATTTGTAAAATGATTAACAAAAATAAAAAAAAAAGTCAAAAATGAAAAATGAAAAAGAAAAAAAAATTAGTAAAATTTTCTTATTTGTATTTGATTTGGAAAGTAGTAATTAATAATTGAAGCTTTGTTGTAATTTCCTTTTCTTTAGTAATAAAATTATGTGTGTTTTTATTTAAAACATGAGTAGCTAATTTCATTCTGCTGGGGTAAAGAGTTAAACTCTTAATATGAAAATATAAATTAATCTTACTTATATTATAATATATGAATTGTAATCTAAAGACTAATTTTCTCTTAGATTTATGAGTGCTTGATTCGTTGTAGACAATCTCATATTGGTTGGCACAATTAATACTGTATCTCATATAATATAAGAGAGTAATTTGAAACTGGATTAATTATTGTCAAACTGTGTTACTGCTTTTATGCCTGATTTTATATATTTGGCATAATTGAGTACCTAATTGAACTTGTTATAGACAAATATTATCACCGTCTTTATAGTTGGTTTTATATGTTTTGGCATAATTAATTCCTGAAATAAATTAACTGGGTAATAATGACAATTTATATATTATAAAAAAATAAGATTTCTATATATTTGAAATATTAAGAGTGGATCCCTTAGCCCCAATATTTTAATTTATTATTGCATTCTAATTTAAAATTATTCATCACTTCAAACAATTCATCCCTTTTTATTTTGTCTAGAATTATTATTTTATTTTACTAAATCTATTCCATGTGGATCGACCTCGAACTTACTGGGTTATTTTATTACTTCGACATTCTTATACTTGGGAATAAAGAACTACTTTGTGAGTGTGTCAGCTATTATTGGCGAAGGTTTGTCCATAATTAGGTCTTCCCACCTAAGGGTTCAATCGAACAATGAACGAATTTTTTTATAGCCAAAGGTACGTGCCAACAAGTGATGGTTATCATCACATAACGATTCACCGCCTTGAGTGAAAGCGGTTTCACAGTATGTAACGCCATAAGGGTTTGAAAAGATATTCAAGAAAATGAAGACATGGTTAACCTTAATCTCGCCATGAATATTACAAGGTATTATTTCGGGCTGATTCTCTATCCCTAGTGGAATCACCATCTGTAGGAGTAAAGCGGGGTTTACTGCTATGTTTATGATGTCGGTGACCTTGACATTGTTGAGCTTGCAGCTCATAGAGAGTACGGATAGCCCACATGGGACTACCCGGAGAATGATGAAGTTTCCACCCAGTATAAAATACTGGGAATGACTTAAGGTCGCACTACACTCCTCCCAAGGACCGACCTTAAACCTGTTTGGGTTCGGAATGGTCCCTTACTGATGCTAGTATAATATTCAAGTTTGAAAGAGGTATAGACATGTATTGGAATGAAACATCATCCAATAATAATTTAAAGCATAAATGGGCGCAATCATTAATAATAAAATAATAAAATAGCAATATTGATAGTTATAAACATCCAGAAATTGTTAGAGCAATAGAAAAATACTAATTAAACATAATATAGTATATATCTCCGAAGCCAGACTAGACATATTTCATATCATTAATATTCAGCCTGACTTATCTCAAGTCTGGTCGGATATGCTGCATAAATTAGAAAGAAAAAAATGCAGAATCATGCATAGCAACAGTAATAACTAATTAGTAATGACATGAAAATAATAAAACGACTGTAAAACATAGATAGTAGTAATAAAACAATGAAAATAGTAAAAACGCAACATAGCCATAAGGATAATAGAATAATAGGTGTATATTTTCTTGGTCTGGCTTCGAAGAAGCCTGATCGGATATTTCAGATTTTGCAGAACATCTATAAATAGATTGTGCATATCCAACAAGATTTATATCAAGTCCGGCCGGAGATACTATGTAAGACCATAAAGATAAAGATGCAGAATACGATGGAAATAGAGATTATGGAGCCCTCGGGTCATACCTTAAGTGTAGTTGACTCGGAAAGTACCTCTGAAAATCAAATAGTTGCTGGTTACTTGTCGTAAGGAGAAAACTCCAATGAACTCGTGAGATTTTTCTCACTATTGTTCTCTCTTGCTGGATTTTTATACGACATGTGCGCTTGTGTACTACATGAAAATCATTATCAATGTCTAACGCCTCCTAGCCTTACGCGAGGCCTCTATATAGCTCTGCCCTTGCAATTAAGAATAAAAAATAATAATTTATTTTTTATTCTGTCAAATTCAAGGGACCTACATAAAATTTACCAATATAATAAGCTTAACTTGCCAAATGGCATCTCGGTAAAGGAAATGTTTCAGAATTATATATGATGTCGATCTGAGTTTTATGCTGAATTTTTTATAAATTGTTATTGATATTATTTAATAAGATTTTTTTATATTTTATTAAATTTTAATCATTCATTACTATTAATATACACTAGACAAAAGATTTATTTAAAACTAAGTACTGCTCAACTCAACACTCAATCCAATTCAAATGTTTCAGTTTCACTTTCACTTCAAGCAAATTTCTTCCAAATGGCTAAAAAGCAATATTATCTATATTTATAAACTTAAAATATCGAACATAAAAATTGAGAAATCTAAAATTTCATTAAAATTTCATTGACTGACATTATGACTAGAGATAAGTTGAATTCAATGAACACAATTAAGAATTTTTTCAATGAACACTATGTTAAACAGAGAAGTTTACATGGGACAGTCGCATTAGAACCATCCACTCAACACTTACCTTTTGTCTTTAATTTTCATTTCACTTACTACTTAATTGGTTAATTTTAAATTACAGGTATATTTGTCAAAATCTTAATAGACATACATATATGTGCGTTTATATGTCATGTCCACTTAGGATCCGTTTGTCTCGACATAAAATAATTTCCGTAAATAAAATATTTTCAATGAAAATTATTTTTGAGAAGGAAAGTGTTTATCAGTGTTCAGCTATCGCTTGAAAATATTTTCTGGAAAGCGTTTTCAAATGTTTGGCACATCCAATATTTTATCAGAAAATATTTTCTGGTGGTTAGAAGTACAAATGACAAAAAAATTCAGATCTGCGTAATCCCAGAAGATCCAGGTTCAGAAATACCTGAATCTATTATAAATTTTGGACTCGGGTTGCGAACATGGATTCAGACATGAGTATTTCTATAACCGAGATCTGCCCAGATCCACACACAAAAAAAAAATTGAGTAGCGAAATTCGTGTCCCCTATTGATCCGGATCTATGTATTTTTGGACCCAAATTTGCATAGACCAGAAGACCTGAGTATGGAAATACTCAAGAAATAAAAAAATTCCGGACTCGAGTAGAAAATCTTGACTCGAATCTGTGTGGGCCTGGAATTTTGAGATCTTGGACCATAATTCTATTAATTTTATACAAATGTAATAAAAAGGGAAAAAAATATTGACTCTAGGTTCGGTACGGTATATCCATATCCGTGTAGGTACGAAATTCTAGGATTTTGCTATAGGAATTTTATTAATTTTATACATATAATTGAAAATTTTAAAAATCTGGATTTATGGATAAGGTCCGGGTATTTCCTGACCTGGATCCACGCGAGTTCGAATTTTCTAGACATAAGTCTATAATTTTATTAATTTTATATAAATATAATTAAAAAATATTAAAAAATATGGATTTCCATATCTGAGTATTCTCGAATGCATATCCACATGGGTCTAGAATTTCAGGACCCAAGTTAAGAATTTTGTTAGTTCTATATAAATATATTAAAACAAGATTAAAAAAATCGGGATTTCTAGATCCACTTTGGGTATACCCGGATCCGAATCCATGCGAGTCTGGATTTCTGGGACCCAAGTCCATAATTTTATACAAATATAATTGAAAAATATTTTAAAAAATCAGGAAATTTTGATCATGGTATTTCCAGATCCATATCCAAGTGAGTCCAAATTTTCGGGATCCATGTATAGAATCTATTAATTTTATACAAATATAATTGAAAAAAGATCGCGAGTTCGGAATTTGGGGACCCAAGTCCATAATTTTATAAAAATATAATTATATGAAAAATTTGGATTTCTGGATCTGGTCCGGCTATACCTTGATCAAGATCCACAGGGTCTTGAATTCCGGGACCCAAGTTCATAATTCGATGCAAATGTAATTGAAAAAATAAAATAAAAATCGTATTTTTGGATCTAATCCGGGTATACTCAGATCTGGATAATACCCCGGACCGGATCCACGCGGATCTAGAATTTGAGACCCAAGTCCATAATTGTATATAAATCTAATTGAAAAAGTTAAAAAAAATAAAAATCCAAGTATTTCCAGATCCATATTCACCGGGTCCGGAATTGTGGAACCAAGTCCATAATTTTATAGAAATATAAATGGAAAAAAGATTAAAAAATCAGGATTTTTGAATTTGGATTGAGTATACCCGTATTCGGATCCATATATTTTTTCAGTTCTGTATACAGCCCTAGATCCACCAAAACACATTCAGAACAAAATCCATGTAGATCCATATCAAAGTCCGGATTTTACCATTCCTTCCTTGAAGTGATGTATGAAAATTTTTTATAAGAGGAAAAAAAATTCAATAAAATGAATTACAGAAGAAAATGACTTAATTTTCATTGGTCCGAAAACAATTTACATTTACTAAATTTTTCATAAATATCCTAAATACCTTAAAATGTAGAAAATATGTTCCGAAAATCGTTAATAAACTTTCAAGTTTTTCTCATAAATATCGAAGACTTGAAGTAAGTAATTAAGACTTGCAAGCCCATCCCAGCCATGATATTGCCTCTACATGATCAGTCAACAGTGTCTTATTTGGTTATTCAGGTGTTTTCATTCCTCGGCATTAATTTATGACTCATGTAATAAGTAGATGAACTACCTCTCTTTTCTTGATGTAATTTGATCCACAAAGAACAAAGGCAGCATGACAACCAGCTTCCATCAAGGGTCCCATTTAGCCAAAGTCATATATTGATCAAACCAATCAATACATTTGGAAATTTTATATATGAAACTAAAGATTATGTTGATTTGTCAATCCTAGCAACAAATAATTTAGTTGGAGTTTCAATGAGCTTCAATGTATTGAATGAGAAGATTGAGTTAATGAAGTGACTAAACAGACACTGAAATATGATATTATAATTTTATATACAAAACAATCACTAATTCATCCTCAGGCTTTGCTATTGAAGTTTATTCATTTAATTGTAACAAGCAAAGCACATGCTGACTTCAAGTCATTAGAACCACTTGATTAATTTTCTATACAAAATCAACAATAAGAAACAAGCAGGAACTGTGAATTTCACTGCTACCTTCTCAAGTGAATCATTCCCTCACAAGCCAGGGTCCCTTCAACATCTCCTATAATTCGAGCAATCCGAACTTCAAGACCTCTTTGAACTTCCTGAAAGAGAGTTCTTAGACTATCAGCAAACCGCTGCTTGTCAAAGCTGGCAAACTTGTCTAGCTCTTCTGTGAACTCAACAAAACCAGAAGCAATCTTGGATTGTACTTCCATCAACTTCTGTCCCATTGAAACTATGTACCTCTGCAGCTGAAACGTTTCCTCTAGGAAATGCTCTAGTGTTTTAGTATCACCTCTCCTCTTTGCAGTACTGGCATCTTCTGGGCTTATTTCTTGATCAGTCTCATGCTGAAAAACCATAAAAGAGAGAATAACATAAATAGTTCAAGCTCTTGGCCCTGGTTGATTTGAAAATCTTCTGAAACATTTCTAATTGTCAAGATAAGTTCGTGCAGCAAAAACTTGTAACAAATTCTATAATTTCAAATAGGCAATTACAAGGCTTACCATTCGCTTGCAAAGATCATCAATCTTCCCTTGGAGGGATTGGTACCTGCTGACTTGTTTATTTAGTAAAGATATTAACAATAGGAAACCCTTCATCCCATCATCATTGCTTTCTATATCTTCCCCACTCTTTCCTGTAAACCTCTCAAGCATAAGAAGTTGCTGCTTCAGCCTCTTGAGCTTGTAAGAAACTCCTAGAGCATGAAGATCCATCCTCCATGCAGAATTGTTTGTCTTGGTAAGAGACTGGCTTGATGATCCTAACTTTTGAACTGTGTCAACCTCAACCAGGCTCACCTTTTCCCCTTGAACAGGACTATCAAGGACAGCATCCTTCACTTCATCAAACTCTTTTTCAGGAGATTGGACTATCATGACATATTTGGAATCTTTATTAGATGGGGTTTCTTCTTCTATATCCGTGCCTTTTGCCATTTCCAGTGTACTTATTTCAGTTTCTTTCTCCTTCTCCTTTGGTCTTCTCTTTCCAATCTTATCTTTGGACCAAATGGCATCATGGGTTAGTGCTGGATCATGTAGAGATGATGTTAAGATGGTGTTTCGGCAACTAAAAGATTTTAGTTGCAACACAAATTGTTCTTTCAGAGAATGCAATTCTTCTTCTCGTTGTATTAACAAGGCTTCCAATTTCATATTGTCATGTCTGAGCTGTGACATATCATGGTTCAGTCCTTCAACATGGGACTGCAGCCGCTTAGTTTCTATTTCCATGCTCATTAACCGCCAGCGATAACCTTCTAATTTTTCATCTTTCAGTCTCATTTGTTCTGCAAAAGCCTCTAGTTCTAAGTGATGCCTCTTCTCAATAGCTGTTGCATACTTTTCTGCTTCCAACCGAACCCAACCTTCCAACCTTTTGACATCAGCTGTCAATGCAAGAATGAGAAGCAAATAAAACACAAGAAAAACAATATGGTATGATAGCATGATCATGACCTTAAGCATTAAGAGTTCGTTTCATAGCAAAAAGTTAAAATAAAGTAGAGTATATACTACAGAGAAACAGGAATTTGCCTCACCTTGTTCCTTGTTTCCTTCTGCCGAGTAGTAATCAGAAAGGGGAGAAACATCTGGGTCATTTTTTAACTCAAGATGCTCACCCTCAAATATATAATCGGTTGGCGGTGAACTGGTCTTTCCTCTTGCACCAGAGGAAGCAGCTAACCTTGAATTGATTTGGTTGACAAACATACTTCCCAATGAATGCCCCTCGTTTCTAGACAGAGATGCTGCCTTCCATCTCTCTGTTTCCAGTTCAGCTTGCTTCCTCTTAGCCTTCGAAAATTTAACCTCCTTTAGAAGCACTTGCTTCTCTGATGTATCCAACTTCAATTTCCTCAGCATTGCTGACAAAATCTTGTCTTTCTGGTCCAAATCCTTGCGCATCTTTACAATTTCCACTGATAGTTTTTGAGCAAACAAGTCAGACTCCTCCTTTTGCTCTGCGACTAAATCAAGCTCTTGTTTTGTAGCTTGCACCTGCCTATGTGCTCGACTCAACTCAGCTTCAAGTTGCCGTTGGTTTGACACAAGCTCAATAAAAGCACTTTTGTGCTTCCGAATCTCATTACAATGCTCTTGAGCATCTTGCTTTGCAGTCTCTCTCAATTCCTCCACAATGTTTTCAGCATTTGTTATCTTTTCTTCTAATTCCTTCCTCTTCTCTTCATCTTCATCCAATACTTTATCCTTAGACCGAACCAAAAGCTCAATTTCCTTCAATTTTTCGTTCAATTCAGAAATAGATTCATCCTCCTTTTTCTCAAGAACCCTCATTTCATTAATAAGAGCTCCAATGTGTTGCCTCAGCTTCTTCCTTTCACTGAACCAGCTCTGCTCTTGTGATGCAAAGATACCGACAACTTTCTCATTCGCTTTTGCGTCTTCACTTCTCTGTTTCTTCAACTCTTCAATCTCCCTTTCAGCAGCCTCAAGCTTTTGGAGTATTTTACATTTCTCTCCACAGGCTCCCTCTCTCTGTACTCTCCATACAAGCAATCCCAAGAGTTGGGCACTTCCTTGAAGCATTTTATCATGCCATTCAGACCATTTCTCATCTTCCCTATCAGCTCCAGACAAAAGCCTTAGAGCAAAGAAAGCACAAGAGAAACCAAAATACATGGGATACAAGCTATCACTCTTCTCTTCAGAGGCCACCAAATTCCTACAAACCCCCTTCTCCTCCATTTCTCTCAAGATTTTGTTTCCTCCTATAACAAATTTCAATGAAAGAGCCAAAAGAAAATTCTCAAAGATCAATTGAAAGAAGTAAAATTTTAGGCATTCTTGTCATTGCTTGATCAATTCATACATTTTAAAATGAAACCCTATTAATTATGAAGCATTTTTATTTTTTGAAAGGAGTTATGAAGCATTAATAAAGAAAATTGAATCAAAGACATAAATACCTAGTATTTTCTAGTACAGATAATTGCAAGTATAAAGAACATCAATAATTGAGAAACAAACAGTAAAATGTGTGGGGAAAAAAAATGACATTTTCAAGATCATGTACATGTACTAAAAAACTTACAGAAACAAACGGTTAAAGGGCTTCACGCCTCTTCAATTCAACACCAAAGTCATAAACTTTTGAGAAAACAATTGCAGTTAATGCCAGCTACAACTAACAGCAGAAAACTTGTACTATGTGGAGTCATCATGTAACAAAAATGAGCAGGGAATGCCAAAAGCATGGCTATTTACATGTTTATAAGACAAGACTGCAAAAATCAGAACATAAAAGGAAAAAAAAAGTAATAATATGAAAAATGTTCCCTGGATTTCAGTGAAAGACTGACCCATTTAACCCCACTTGCTTAACTTTTCTTTTCTCAAAACCTTTTTATTCTTCAGCTCAGCTCAGGCCATACATGTTATGGGAAGCAAAAACAAAGATTCCTGAATCCTGGTGGTTGCTACTTTGTTAACATTGCGAAACAAATTATAACCCTCATAATATTTTATTATTTCCAGAGTGTCTTGACTGTGTCTGAAAGTGAATAAAGTAATAAATTATTCCAAAAAAAAAAAAAAAACTATTGATTTTTTCCATTTTCTTGTTTTGCTTCTTATGTAATAGTTCTTTATTGTAAACAACTATTGGTGGTGTAGACAACTTAAATTATAAGAATTTAAGAGATGTATTTCTTATAAGAGTTGACACAGTCGAGATAATTAGGTGTTTTATATACTCTGTTTAAATCCGAATTGAGTGATTTGGGGTGTGATTTCAAATATTTCTAAAAAAATAATAGTATGAAATTTTTTTTTTTTTAAAAAAAGAAAATTAGTATGAAAGAGATATAATGCTAGATTGATTAAACCTACTTACCGAACTCCAAAATACCAATAAACATGTTTGATAAATCAAATCAGAAAATAGTTTGGTTTTCATGTGAATCGCCTTTATTTTATAAAAAATATAGAATTAAATCTAAACTCACTCACTAAATATACTAGCCCTTGTACTTAAAATCTATTGGGGTGTATAAAAAACTCATTAAATCGCTATTTAAATAATTTATTTTAGCCAATTTTGATCATTTTAAATCGATATTTGTTTATTATCGATTAATCGATTGATTTTTCGATTTTCTTTAAAATTATCAGATTTCATTTTTTTTAATCTAGTTTTAGTTTTTTAATATTTTTTGAAGTTTTAATTGGTGATTTTATATATATATATATATATAAAGAATGAATATGAATCGATGAAAAGAGTGATAATATATTTCAATTTTTTTAAAAAAAATTATTACACAAATAATACCATCAGAATTCTTAATTTATTACTTTTTTAAATAAGGATTAATTTTTATAATTGTATCAAAATGATTCATATACTATATATATATATATATATAAACTGCGCAACAAGAATCTGAAAAAAGGAAAATCCATTGCATTGTAAGAGTGAAAAGAATCACTGGAAGTTGATTGTAATGATGATAGAAGCACTAAAGAAGCCAGGTCTTCATGGGTCCAGAAGAAATTATTGGCTTCTACACAAGTTGGTTGCTTCCTTGGCTGATACAGTGATGCCTATAAATGTAAAGCTGGAACTTGTTTAACAAAGACTTGGTAAAATCCATTGCTTTAATTCTGTTTTTATCTGAAGTAGTTAGTATATAATAAGGGGCAATGGCAATGACTACCCACTGGCACTATTTAATATTAATTTTTTCTCTATATTTTTAAGATCTGCCCTTGGAATCTGGACTTTGTGGTGCTGGATTTATTTTGATTATTATATATCCAATGCAAATTATTACCGAAATTGAGATAAATAAATTATAAGATGAATTAATTGATTAAAATAGAGTCATGATCAAATGTGGGCATGTGTGGTCACAAAATTGGATCCCACCAAGGATTTATAATAAATGTTGAAGGTTGTATTGATCCCACACGACATGATAATCAAATGGGTCAATAAAATCATCTCTCACAAATAGATTTAACCCAAGTCCCTAAAATCGATCACTAACTAGGCTGCCTTCCACGTGAATCGATCAATCGCTTGAAATCGATCAAGTACAACGTGTTTGCTTCTTGTTGAGCAAGATTGCTTCAGGTTCATCGTTTTAATTTTTCTTTCATGATTGTGCTGGATAAACTTTGATCCAAATTTCGATTATCATGTTTTCGATTTCTCTCTCCCGTCCGTCACATAATGAAGATGAGAAATGAATTAGTTGGAATATTCTTAAATGGGCCAGCTATATGCTTTATAATGTCAAATTGTCATACAGTTTGATTGTTTCCATTTTTTAATTGAAAAAAATAATATTAATTGATTTGAAATTTAGAATATTTTAGTGGAATCTAGAAATATCATTTCCTATCACTTTACGAAAGTAACAAGAAATATGTAATCAAGTAGGAATATTTTAAATAAATCGTATGTATGTTATTAGATTTATTATTTGAAAACTAATTAATATTAATATTAATTACAATATTTTTGAATTTATAATATATATATATATATATATTTATAAATAGATAATAAAATAATAATTTATTATTGACATCAGATCGACTTTATCTGACATTTGACCCATAACCCTCTCTTTTTCCAAAATTAATGACCGAGTAGAACAGTTTAAAATATTATTAAAAATTTCTATATTCACAATACTCAATTTGTTTCAATTAGCTATAGATTTGTCAACCAAGATAGTAAAAGAATCGAATACCATTCCAAAAACTATAAAAGCCAAGTTCCATTTAAAGACATTATAAGAAACTTAAAAGTTCCACTCTAAATAGTCAGGTTGTATATTCCTCTATACTTCCATTAAATTATAACCTCCAAAGAGCTAAATAGATAATAAACATTTATTGAGCACAGTGGCGGATGTAGTAATAAATTGAAGATGCAGCTAAAAAATTTAATGTATTGTAAACTGTATTTTTATCTTTTAATAATGTATTGATACTCGTAGCAACAAAATAAATAAATAATAAATAAATATAAAATATAATATATTGATATCTGTGTTTGATTTATTCGCTAAATAGAATCTACGAAAGAGAGAGAGAACAAAACATAACTCTAATTTTATGTTGTAACTTGTAAGAAATTTTTCTAAATAAAAAAAGGTATGTGTATATATAGGGAATGAAAGGATTAACCATTGGGTTTATAGGGTTCATTGCAAATGATATATTCCTTTGTGAGAAAAGAATATAACCTTTAGAGGGTTTCTTGGATAAAATATCAACGGCACAAAAACTGGACTGTTTTGGACTTGATTCGCGCCCAGTTTACTGCCCAAACAGCTCCCTATATGCGTGAATCATTGTTGTGTTTCAGATCTGATTTTTCAATTATAAACGGCCCCAAAACACCCATTAACGTTCCCTAAAAATTCTGGATTGAAACCAAAACAAACGGAGCCCCATTTCAGTGAGACTAGATGCGGCAGTGAGCAAAACAATACTCACTGCCGTGGGTCTAAGAGAAAGGATGAAGATGGATATTTGTTCGACGCCAAAAGGACTTTCGTGCTATGTCTCGCATCCAACGGAAACTAGTGTGGGCTAGACTCACAATGTCAATCCCTAAACCTTTTAGAGATTACAAGTCACACAAGTAATTTTTCTTTGTTCTTCCTCTTGTTTTTGTTAGTGTCCTAGATATGCCAATGATCTCTAAATCATTATTTGTGTGTGAATATATCAAGATAAGTTGCGGAATATACTTACATCTTTGTTGGATGTAAAAGCTCCAAGCCTTCTTTTGAGTTCCAAACTCTTGGGTGAGTTTCCCTATCACATTTCTTTGACTCCCAAAGTGCTAGCTTTCTCCAAAAATTGAAACAAAATTTTCTCCTCCAAGGAGATGAGAGTTCGGCAATGGTGGAATGAGAGAGGAAAGAGAGAAATGTGAATAGTGCTTTGTGTTTTCCAAAAACATACTAATAAAGTTGACTTCCAAAGTTAACTTAAGTGAGTAGTTGTGTTGTGTGATTAATCCAATTAATAAGCTCAACCACTTGCATCACAAATAGTGACAAGTTGATGTAAGTGATGTGGGTCCCACCCAATTTTGAATTCCAAATTCAAGTTGGCTTACATAACACACTTTGAGCCCGGTTCGTTTAATTCGACTAAACGAATTTTCGTCGCTAAATAATTAAATCCAATTTAATTAAATAATTATGCCTCGCAAAATTATTAGGAAAGTCGCTTACGAATTAATTCCAAATTAATTCGTTCGCATGAATTAAAATCCAATTTTAATTCCGTATTGAAATCCAATTTCAATTAATATATCCGATATATTATTTTCGCCCAATTAAATAAATTAAATAGTAAAATCCAATTTAACTATTAAATTTACTTTGCCGATTAATTCTAAATTAATCGCATTCTCTATTCTAGATGAATTTAATCCCAGATAATTCTTGCCGCAATTAATCCCAGACTAATTTCTCTCTCATAATTAATCCCAGATTAATTCTGTTCGAGTCAAATGTCATTGGTGAATCTTTGGGAAGCGACCCAAGAGATCCATGGATATGTTGGCAGTAAATATGATTGTCGGACTATCCGACACATGTGTACCCCGTACCACGTTCTCACCGATTTACAAGACATGGTTGGCTTCTAGCAAAGCACCGTGCCTACCCAATTCTCCAGAAATATTCAACGAGGAATATATAATATGTATCAGGCGTAGTATACAATGTATTGTGTAATACGATCCAATATCGGATGTCACATGCTAGGCATAGGGCTGGAATTGTGTCTGCCCCGTACGGAGCATATATCGGATCACTAGCAACTAGTCTTTGTAATCGGATAATCATGACCTAGTCATACTATCCCGATAGCTGCAGCATTTAAGAGTGATAGTTCTGTATCATGCGTGATCATCATCTCCATATGACTGAAGTGATACTTACATCTTGACATCACACTCAATACACTACGATTCTCAGTAAACCCAGAAGGGGCGTACCCAGAACCTGTTAAAGCTCCGGACGACCAAAACCAAAGTATACTGATTGTCGCAAGTATTAGCGATAGAAGTCTTAGGTTAAGACCACAAACACCTACCCTGATTCAGATTCCCATAGACACATAGTCATACTACCAATGGGACTCCAATGGGTCTATCCACAGCGAAGCTGTTCCCGGTCCAACGACTAACAGAACCTCCTATCACACTTGCATAAGTATCCAATACTTAAATATATAAGAACTATGCCGTTAAGCTTCCATAACGCGCACAAGTGTGATACTAGTCTATTCCGTATTATTGATGTCCAGTCTCGATAATACTACGACTATGGATATTTAATGATTAAACCTTTCGTGGATTAATACTGTCTCATATCTTATTAATCCGGTACTAATCATATTGACTTTTATCATTTATAAATCTAAGTAATCAAATTACAAAATGATAAAAGAGCAATTTCCTTTGTCACATAGTTAATTTGTACAAAAACACCATGTCTTTTACAAATAGTGATGCTATGGGTCATAATTGTCCAACAATCTCCCACTTGGCCTATAGCCAATCACTCAAGTGTCCAACACTTGAACTATGTACTGGTCGCTCAAACTTTTGCTGAGATATAGCTTTCGTCAAGGGATCTGCAAGGTTATCGTATGATGCGATCTTTTCGATCTTGACATCGCCACGATGTATGATCTCAAGAATTAGATGAAATCATCGAAGTATATACTTGGACCATTGATGAGACCGTGGTTCCTTAGCCTGTGTTGTACCCCAGCTCAACTGCTAACAGAACTACTCATAATTCAATTAGGAATTTTATAGATCCAAAATGCTTCTTTTGCTGCCTCAGCCGCAACAATATATTCCATTTTTGTTGTTGAATCGGTAACAATATCTTGCTTGGAAGATTTCCAGCTCACTGTTCCGTTATTCAAACAAAATATGTACCCTTATTGCGACTTACTGTCGTCTTTATCGGTTTGGAAACTTGCATTGGTGAACCCAGTCACCTCAAGTTCTCATTCTCCATAGACTAAGAAAGCATCCTTAGTTCGTCTAAGATACTTAAGGATGTTCTTAACATCAATCCAGTGACAATCACGTTCAATCGAGCATACTTAGTTTGATATGATTGTCTTTATTTTCGTATGCATAATTCAATCGAGCGTATGGGCTTAGTAAGTGTGATGTGAGATCCCCTATGGGGAGGGGCTAAAAGCCATTTACCACGATGCTTTGCCGCGCCAGTTGATGTGTGTTCGGTTGGATACAAGATACGTTCAATCGGGCACACTACGTCTGATATTATTTATTTCATGTGTTGTGATGTGACGCGCATGGGCTTAGTATGTTGGTCTAAAGGTCCTCTCTTTGAGAGATCAAGAGCCCCAAAAGGCCACCTTTACGGCAGTACTTCGCCACGCCCCTTTATTTGTCGTTTATGTATTGCGTCCCATTTCATGCATCAGGTCTGTTCCCGTTCGAACGCGTTCATGAACGCAACTCGAACGCGCATGTATTTTCCCTTGTCATGCATCAGGTCTTATTTATGTTCGAACGCGTTCATGAACGCCACACGAACGTGATTATTCTGCTTCATTTCCGTTCGAACGCGTTAACAAACGCCATACGAACGAGAGCATTCTGTTTCATTTCTATTCGGATGCGTTATCAAACGCCATACGAACGCGAACCTTCTGTTTATCGTTCGAACGCGTTTACGAACGCTACACGAACGCGCATCCACTGAACTGAGTCCTCTTCATTAGATTTCATGCATAGTTTCCTAGTAGTTATTTCCACATGTATAAATGCAAATATGTTAATGTATTAAAATTCATATGTTTATGTCATGATAACATTGAGTATATTTTTTGTGGTATATCGGATGGAAACCCAGACGTAAATTCCGTAGCCGATTCCGAATGGACGGTAGTGCGGTCTGTACTTGGATACAATTCCACGTACCGCTTGGAAAAGTGCCCATATGTGTGCTTGTATGGTTAATATGTGTGCTTGTGTTTTCCTGAATGTGATATGCAAATAAAGTTGTATGTTCGTTACTATCTTGATATATGTTAAGCATGCAATTTTAAATGTGAGATATATGTGAAACGTGTACATAAGTTTTATTTTGCATATGAGAATTTAGAAGCATGATACTCTTGGAAATAAGTGTTACTTAAGCTTGATTAAATTATTACATAAATCCTTTCATTACAAGTGACATAAGTAAGGGACCATTCCGAACCCAACGGTTTGAGGTCTTCCCTTGCGAGGGGTGAGTGCGGCCTTAAATCTTTGTCCCGGTTCACACCAGGTGGCGACTCCATGTTATTTAGTACTTCCCAACTAGGTCGCGAGCCTAGGAACGGCGTCGCCCAGGTTCTGTTGTCCACAGTCTGGCGACTCCATTGGGGATAGAAGTTGGCCCCGAAATTGTCTTGTAATGTTTGGATTTATGTTTTAATTGACCATGTCTATAGTGGATAAAGTGGGGGTTTAATCAAGGGCACTTTGAGGCTAGGTAATGGTTTGGTGTCTTCCTTCACTCACTACCTTTCTAGAAGGGAAAGCGTGAGGAGGACACCTATATGGCCATCTACTCGTAGCCTTTGTGATGGACTAATATGGAGGACTCGTTGTTTATTCCTGACACCAAGCGATAAGAGCCTAAGAGGGTTTGGGTATTTAAGTGAGCCTCGCTCCACCTTCCCTCTGGGAATCTACAACGGGAAATCCATTTGACAGTCCGTCACACACCATAGCTCATTGGCACGTACCTTAGTGTATAAAAAGGGATACGCTCACTTGGTCGCTTGAACCCTTGAGTGGGGAGACCTAGTTGTGGGCTATCCTTCGCCAGTGAGAGCCTTTGTCCATACTCTTGCAAATCCACCCTTAGACTGGTTTGTATGGTTAAAGTAACAATTATTCCCTTGAGAATATGCTTATGGACCATCCTCATTTGGATGCAGTTGGACTATTGTCAGAAATGCGGGCTTGCTGGGCCATTTAAATTGGGGCAAGTTCGCACCTTATGACTATTAGGCCAAAAGCTTCTGAAATGTTGATGGGCCACTTTGTAAAATTATTATGTATGACGATTGGGCCAAAAGGCTTCTAAATAACAATGGGCCATTTATGATTTTGTTCGGAATATTATCATTTGGATTTAGTGGGCTCTTTGCCATAAGACATGAACTTGTTGGGCCATTTAAACTGGGACGGGTTCACTCTTATGACAGTTGTCCCAAAAGCTTCTAAATGATAATAGGCTGATTTGTTTGAGAATTTTATTTGATTTATATATGTTATATACTTCTTATGCATATCATGCATACATATACCTTGTTGACATCCTCTGTGTCTTAAAAAAGACACCATAGATACCGTTTGGGTTAGAGAAGGAACCAGACTCACTAAAAGAACAAGTATGAGTGAATCCGATAATGAGGTGTCCCGTATGGATCAGTTAGAGAATGGTCTCGCCAAGATCACTGAACAGTTGCAGGCTTTGACTACTGCTATGGCTGGTATAGCTGGGTCTCGTGCCGGGGTTCATTATGAGGATGTGAGGCAAGAGGAATCTCCGAACAGATTGGGGAATGATATCCCCGCTTTTGATGATGATATGGCAGAGTATGCAGCAGGCAGAGTATCTGGGTCTCAGGCAGAGTTACAGAAACTTCGGGATAGGGTTGAGTCGGTTACCCGCGAGATGAGGGGTAAGAATGAGGATTTACTGGATTATGACACATTGACTTTTGAGGAACAGTTGCCTGCATAGTTCAAGATGCCAGATATGGCTAAGTTCAACGGGAATGGGGATCCGAGGGTGCATCTCCGACAGTTTGTATCAGTCATGAGTTCAGTTGGCTTATCTCGGCGCCAGGTACAGAAAATGTTTGGAATGTCGCTTGAAGGAGCTCCCGTGGTATGGTACCACAGTTTGGAGAAGAAAGTAAAGGAAGATTGGAGGGAGTTGGCCGATGCTTTCCTGAAGCAATATGTCACTGACTTGGAGATCGATTTGTCACTCTGTGATCTGGAGAATGTTAAGCAGAAAGCGGAGGAGAATTTTAAGGAGTATGTGGACCGGTGGAGGGGTCAATTATTGAAAATGCAGACTAGGCCTTCGGAGAAGGATCAGATCAAGATGATTATTAAGGGCACCAAGCCCTCCATTTACGGCAAGTTGAGAAGGATGACCTCCATGATTGCAGACTTTCGGCAGTTGCGGGAAACTATCATGGATATTGAGGAAGAAGAGGCCGAGAATAGAAAATTCTATGGTCTAAACAGGAGGCCCATTGGGGGAACATCGGGAACAAAGCCCGTTTCTGCTGAAATTGCTGCTATCCGGAATAGGCAGTTTTCCAACTTGGGAAGGCCCCTGTCCAAGGTGCTAGAGAAATTGAAGAGACAAGGGCTTTTGAAAACCTTGGATACCAAACCGTTACCCATCCCCTACCATCACATTATAACCTAAGCCTTTACTGCCATTTCCACCAACAAAAAGGCCATGACACACCGACAACTGCGCCCGACTCCGCCATGAAGTCTAAGACCTAATAGACTCCAAGAAAATACCCAACCCAGAAACAGAACAGCCTGATACACACAGAAAAACCCTTACCCAACTACCGTGCCGTACCACCACCAGCCTACATGATCAATTCTGGCCTCCCAGAAGACCTTGTCCTAAAATCCTTTCACTCTCAAGCCTTTTGCCTGGGAATCTGGGATAATACTAGTGAGGATGAGTTTGAGCAGAAGAAAAACTTTTGGCTTGATTTCTCTAGCAGTGATGAGGAGGAAGTAAGGGGAATGACACGTAGCGGTCGTTTTTACAATGATATGGCGGAAAAAGGGTAAGGAAGCTTTGACAGATGGTAGAGAAGTGGTTGAGACTGCAGAAAGTACTGAAGGGGATGTAGTGCTGAGGCAATTGAGGAAGACTAGAGCACAAGTGAGTATCTGGGAACTATTATGTGCATCTCGGGAGCATAGACAGGCTATGGTTGAGGCATTGAGCAAGATTGTGGTACCGGAGGACGCCAACCCCGCAATGTTGTTGGGTCGGTTCAGAAAGAAGCTTTGCAGATATCCTTTTTTGAGGATGAACTCCCGGCGGAGGGGAGAAATCATAACAGGCCTCTATTTATCAGGGCCGAGGTGAGAGGCAAGAAAACTTCATGTGTGATGGTGGATGACGGTTCGTCCATCAATGTGTGCCCGCTGAAAATTCTGGCAAGATTGGGTATGAAAGCACAGACTTGGACCCCTCCAGTATGACTATTAAAGCTTATGATGACAGTAAGCGGGGAGTTGAGGGTACCTTTGTGGCTAAGGTCAAGGTAGGGCCGATTGAAGATGAGGTTGAGTTCACAGTGCTGGACATCCCAGCCACTTTTGCCTTATTGTTGGGAAGGCCTTGGTTTCACAAACTTGGAGGCGTGCCTTCCACTTTGCATCAGATGATCAAATTCCCGTATGAGGGAGAAATTGTTACCATCCGGGCTGAGTCAGATAATGCCGTGCTGCCTTGGAGATACCACCTTTCACGAGGTTCCAGGTATCAGCCACTTTTGAGGAGTGGGTGGATCCTAGGGTGGCTAGGATTATGGAGAAAATGAAGTTTGAGCCGGTAAAGGTTCAAAATTGCCGGATTTCAGAGGACAGACTACTCGGAAGGTTTGGGGTACAAATCTGACGAAGAAAAGCCAAAGGTCAAGAAAAAGGGCCTGAGACTGATGGAGTGCCTGTGAAAGCTTCAGGGTATCAAGGAGAGCCTGAACCTGTGGAAGTCAATGGGATTGTGGTACCTGGGTTTGAGATCTTCCAGGATTTGTTGGGTGAGAAACCACTGACTGGAGAAGCTGCGGAAACAGAGATTGGGAAGAAGAATTAATGAAGTTAGAGAGCCTGACTCTGGAAGAGGATGAGAAGCCTGAGGAAGACCTGATTGCAGAGGAAGAAGTGTCTCTAGATGATGAATACATTTACCTTCCTGATTTGTTTGAATGTACTTCCGCATTATCAAATAATAAAGACATTTCTCTTGCTTACTTGCCTGAGTCATTTCCGTTTACTCTGCATGAATCAAGCATATTTGACATCAGTTTAGCCAGAACTATTGCATTTAACTTGGGTACACTTGAGAACCCCAAAGAAATTTTAATTGCAAGTGAAGTAACCTCCGAAGAGAGGGAGAAACTAGAAGAAGTGTTGGTCAGATATGCCAAAGTATTTGCTTGGTCTTATGAGGACATGCCGGGGTAGACAGAAACATTGCCCAGCACACAATACCAACTTATCCGAATATGAGGCCAGTAAAGCAGAAAATTTGACGGATGAGACCAGAATGGGCTGAGAAAGTCAGAGAGGAAGTTAAGAAACAGATAGATGTGGGGTTCCTGGAAGTGGTAAAATATCCTGAATGGTTGGCTAACATAGTACCGGTACCGAAGAAAGATAGGAAGGTCAGAATGTGTGTAGACTACAGAGATCTCAATAAAGCTTGTCCGAAAGATGATTTCCCTTTGCCGCATATAGATGTTCTGGTTGATAGTGCGGCTTTGTCTGCTATGTATTCATTTGCAGATGGATTTTTCAGGGTACAATCAGGTTCTCATGGCTGAGGAAGATAAACACAAGACTGCATTTGTTACCGAGTGGGGTACCTATTGTTACAAGGTGATGCCGTTTGGGCTTAAGAATGCAGGAGCTACTTATCAGCGGATGGCCACTACACTCTTCCATGACTTGATGCACAAAGAGATTGAGGTGTATGTGGATGACATGATGGTGAAATCAGAAACGAGAGTTGGGCATATTGAGGCATTGGAAAGGTTCCTTCAGAGAGTTGACAGATATAACCTACGGCTTAACCCCAAGAAATGTGTGTTTGGGGTGACATCAGGGAAATTGCTTGGTCATACAGTGGGAATGGGCGGAATAGAGGTAGACTCCGACAAGATCAAAGCAATCACAGAAATGCCTGCACCGAAGACAGAAAAGGAAGTCAGGGCATTCTTGGGGAAGATTCAGTACATCAGTCGGTTTATTGCCAAGTTGACATCGGTATGTGAGCCTATCTTCAAACTGTTGAGAAAAGATCAGCCAGTGAGATGGAATGAACAGTGTCAAACCGCCTTCGACAGAATCATAGAGTACTTAGTGAAGCCACCCGTATTGAAACCTCCGAGGCCGGGTAGACCTTTGATATTGTATTTGGCTATAGAATCAGAAGCATTGGGGGGTATGATGGTACAGACAGATGAGACAGGGGTAGAACATGCAGTTTATTATCTGAGTAAGAAGATGCTCCGTATGAGGCTCGATATCAGGAGGTTGAGAAGATCTGTCTTGCAGTGGTATGGGCTTCCAGAAAGTTGCGACATTACTTCCAGTCTTACAAGATCCAGGTGGTGGCAAAGGAGAATCCTCTGAAACATCTTCATTCAGTGCCTTCACTGGTGGGAAAACTGGGCCGATGGTTGGTATTGTTGACAGAGTTCGACATTGAGTATCTCACCTCCAAAGTGATCAAGGGACGAGCAGTAGCGGAATTTCTGGCATTGCAACCTGTTGTGGGGGATCTGTATAAGTTTGAGTTTCCAGATGAAGAGATCCTAGCAATAACAGTTCAGAGATAGAAGATGTATTTCGACGGGGCAGTGAATTACAAGGGAGCCGGAATTGGGATCGTGATAGTAACCCCCGAAGGAGAGACTTTGCCTTTGGCTAAGAGGTTGACATTCAGAGTGACTAATAATATGGCTGAGTATGAAGCATGTGCTTTTGGCTTGACAGCATTGATAGCCTTGAAGGCCGGGAGTGTGGAAATCTACGGAGATTCTATGTTGGTAGTCCAGCAGATACGAGGAGAATGGGAATTGAAGGAAGAACGGTTGAAGCCTTACCTTTTTCACCTCAGAAAATTGGCTCAAGTTATCCCCGAGTGTAAGTTTCAGCACCTACCGAGAGAAGAGAATCAGATGGCAGATGCATTAGCTACACTAGCAGCGACTTGGGAAAATCCAGAGAAGTTAGTGATGAGACCGTTGGTACTGATAACAGCAAGCAAACCTGCTTATGAGATAGAAAGAATTCTGGAAGTTGAGGTTGACGACGGTAAACCTTGGTATTATGACATTCAGAGGTATCTGGAACATGGTGAATTCCCGGAAGGGGCGGGCAGAAAAGACAGAATAGCCATTCAGAAGTTGGCTTCCCAGTATGTGACTTCGAGAGGGGAACTGTACAAGAGGCAGGCAAACGGTATTCAGTTGAAGTGTTTAAGAAAGGAAGAAGCTCAACATGTAATGGAAGAAGTACACGCCGGGGTATGTGGTCCGCACATGAACGGGTTGAATCTGTCCCGCAAGATAGTGAGACAAGGTTTTTATTGGTCAACCATGGAAACAGACTGCGCGAAGATGGTAAAGCACTGTCATGACTGTCAAGCACATGGTAATTTGAATCACCTACCGCACACAGAATTGCACGGGTTGTCAGAGCCGTGGCCTTTCTCAGCATGAGGAATTGATATGATTGGGGAAATTCGACCAAATGCATCAATGGGCATCGCTTCATAGTGGTGGCAGTAGATTACTTCTCAAAGTGGGTGGAAGCCGAATCCTTCCGTAATGTTACAGCGAAGCAGATGGCAAAGTTCATAGCTCGGACCTCATTTGTCGGTATGGTATGCCACATAATGTAGTGACAGACAACGGGGTCCAGTTTCAAGGAGAGACGAAGGCAATGTTACAGAGGCATAGCATAGGCCACCACAAGTCATCACCGTACAGGCCGTAGGCAAATGGGGCAGTTGAGGCAGCCAACAAGACTATAAAGACAATTTTAGCCAAGATGACAGAAAATTGGAGAGATTGGGCCGAGAAATTACAGTGTCCACACCTTACTCCTTGGTCTACGGAATGGAAGCGGTATTGCCAGTAGAAGTGGAAATACAGTCCCTGAGGGTATTAGCAGAGGCAGAATTACCGGAACATGAATGGGCCGCACAGAGATTTGATCAGTTAGTACTGTTGGATGAGAAGAGAACGAAGTCTTTGTATCACATGCAGTTGTATCAGAAGAGACTAGCCCGGGCATTCAACAAGAAAGTACGTCCCACAAAGATCAGAAAGGGTGATTTGGTACTTAAGCAGTCGAGGCCGACGACGATGATCCGAGAGGGAAATTCAGGCCTAACTGGGAAGGACCTTACATCGTTCAGAAAGTCATGGGAAATGGAGCAGTGAAGCTATCAGACTTGGAAGGAAATGAATTCACAGAACCAATCAATGTCGACAGGTTGAAGTTGTACTTTGCTTGAGAAGACTTGGTCGCCAGCGGAAGACCTAACCCAACGGAATAAGAAAACTCCTGCATACATGCATACATGTAACCTATATTGCATATTTTTGTGTTCGTTCTGTTTTGTGTAAACAGGTGTTGAAGAAGGAAAAGAGCGAGCAGTAAGCCAATCAGAGATAGTAAAAGCACATTATTTGATATGGGCAGTAATCTGAAGATTGAGGTCCCAATGAAGTTAAGTTCCGGGTATGGGTCTCGGAGGGCGAAGTCCACATCACATCATATCAGCGTGGGGGCGAAGCCCATATCAGCTGATGAGCGAGGCTCCAACATTGTACCAGCTTGGGGGCGAGGCCCATATCGGCTGGGGAGCGAGGCTCCACATCACATCATGTCAGCTTGGGGGCGAAGCCCATATCGGCTGAGGATCGAGGTCCACTGCATCATCATTTTCGGGATGCGTCCCAGGTCGAGGCCCATATTTTGTCAGCGGTATTGGGATGCGTCCTAGGGTCGAGGCCCCCGTTGTCGGTTACAGCTATTGGGATGCGTCCCAGGATCGAGGTCCACTGCATCATCATTTTCGGGATGCGTCCCAGGGTCGAGGCCCATATTTTGTCAGCGGTATTGGGATGCGTCCTAGGGTCGAGGCCCCCGTTGTCGGTTGCAGCTATTGGGATGCGTCCCAGGGTCGAGGCCCATATTTTGTCAGCGGTATTGGGATGCGTCCCAGGGTCGAGGCCCCCGTTGTCGGTTGCAGCTATTGGGATGCGTCCCAGGATCGAGGTCCACTACATCATCATTTTCGGGATGCGTCCCAGGGTCGAGGCCCATATTTTGTCAGCGGTATTAGGATGCGTCCCAGGGTCGAGGCCCCCGTTGTCGGTTGCAGCTATTGGGATGCGTCCCAGGATCGAGGTCCACTGCATCATCATTTTCGGGATGCGTCCAGGGTCGAGGCCCATATTTTGTCAGCTGTATTGGGATGCGTCCCAGGGTCGAGGCCCACATCATCATCAGCATCGAGATGCGTCTCAGGATCGAGGTCCACTGCAGTATCAGCTCAGCTCGAGACAGCTAGCTAGCCAGGTAAATAAATATGCATTGCATTGACTTTGATAGGACTGTCACTGTCACACACTGCACAAGCCCCATCAAAGTGGGGGCGACTGTAGGCATTCTATTTTTGCATGTGAAACCCGATGATGAGTCTCATTTGGAGGCACTACCTTTTGAGTCACGGAAGCCGCGGGAAAAGGATATCGGAATGGGAAATTCAGGATAAACAAGCTCACTGTCTTCGTTAGTGCTACGTTCGGTACTTCGTTCGAACGGCAACCAGATTGCCGGTGTTCGTGTCGCGTTCGAGGAAGCGTTCGAACGGTGTCGGTAATTCTGGTTTTACTGCTAGCGTCACACCCAGCCCATTTAGCTCCCCAAAGCCCATAAAACACATCCCAAATTAAATAAATAAATATTAATTTAAACATTAAACATTAAATAAAATATTTAAACCATTTACCAATTAAATAAAATATTTACCTAACTTAAACTAAAATCATGCCTAATTTAAATAATTTGAATATATTATATACTAAAACTAAAAAGAAGATATACCTAATTAAAATCAATCCTAACCAATTAAAGCCAATCATATATTTGACTTCCTAATCTAATAAGATAATTACCAATCTAAAATATTTGTATTCCTAAACCAACACAAATTAAATATTACAACTTCCTAATTTAAAATATTTTGTCCCCCCTCAATCTTGTGTATGCCTTTCTTGGAAATCCTAATTGAATACCAAAATCCTTTCCTTGTGAGACAAGGTGAAGCCCTAGCCCCTCTCTATATAAACAAGACCAAACATAGCCACCCCTCCTCTCGAAATCTCTCTAGCTCAGACATACAATTCACACAAGAAATATTAGACACCACAAAAATCACTCCCTTCATCCTTACCCTCACATCACCGAAACTACAAGCACCAAAACAACCCTCACATCACCGAAACTACAAGCACCAAAACAACCCCTAATCACCACCGAAAATCAGCCCCTTTCAACCTCCACACATCGCCGAAAATCACACAAAACAGCAGCCTAAATCACTCCCAAAATAGTCCCTAAAATCCCTTAAAACAGTAACATAAAAGACACTTACAATCCTTGAAATAATCACACAAAACATCAGCCTAAATCACTCCCAAAACAGTCCCTAAAATCCCTTAAAACAATAACATAAAAGACACTTATAATCCTTGAAATAATCACACAAACCACACCAAAAAGAACACACAGAACAGTCCATCAAGAACATCAAAACAGTCCACAAACAGTAAGCAGAGGACACAAAGGAAACAGCAGCAAAACCACAAGGAAGCAGCAGCAAAACGGAGGCGGAACAGTAGCTTGAGCGGCCGAACAGCGAAGGAAGAGGCAAACCAGTGAACCAGAAAAGTTGCGGAGCTTTACCCCCTTTCGATCTTCGTGGAACGCGAGTCCGAGAGACAGCTTAAAAGGTTAGACCTGAGGGTATCTTTCACACTTATTCTCATTTTATTTTCTGGTCATTTATTTTGATTATATTTTCTGTATTTGTGGCATTCGTTGTGTGTATGATGTATGTTGTGGGTATTGGATGAATGGAAGAGTGTCGTCTCTTGTGGTATATAGGATGGAAACCCAGACGTAAATTCCGTAGCCGAATCCGAATGGACGGTAGTGCGGTCTGTACTTGGGACACAACTCCACGTACCACTTAAGTAAACAGCACCTTCTCTTGTTTTGTGTTGCTTTGGTTTATTTATTTTTCGTTATTTAAATTATGTATGTTGCTTATCCCCGTATGATACGATCGAGTGCATGGGCTTAGTAAGTGCGACGAAAGGTCCCCTAATTGGAGGGGTTAAAATCCTTCACCACGATGCTTTGCCGCACCGATTGACGTGTGTTCGGTTGAATGTAAGATACGTTCAATCGAGCATACTTAGTTTGATATGATTGTCTTTATTTTAGTATGCATAATTCAATCGAGCGCATGGGCTTAGTAAGTGTGATGTGAGATCCCCTATGGGGAGGGGCTAAAAGCCCTTTACCACGATGCTTTGCCGCGCCGGTTGATGTGTGTTCGGTTGGATACAAGATACGTTCAATCGGGCACACTACGTCTGATATTATTTATTTCATGTGTTGTGATGTGACGCGCATGGGCTTAGTATGTTGGTCTAAAGGTCCTCTCTTTGAGAGATCAAGAGCCCCAAAAGGCCACCTTTACGGCAGTATTTCGCCACGCCCCTTTATTTGTCGTTTATGTATTGCGTCCCATTTCATGCATCAGGCCTGTTCCCGTTCGAACGCGTTCACGAACGCAACTCGAACGCGCATGTATTTTGCCTTGTCATGCATCAGGTTTTATTTATGTTCGAACGCGTTCACAAACGCCATATGAACGAGAGCATTCTGTTTCATTTCTGTTCGAACACGTTAACAAACGCCATACGAACGAGAGCATTCTGTTTCATTTCTGTTCGAACGCGTTATCAAATGCCATACGAACGCGAACCTTCTGTTTACCGTTCGAACGCGTTTACGAACGCTACACGAACACACACCCACTGAACTGAGTCCTCTTCATTAGATTTCATGCATAGTTTTCCTAGTAGCTATCTCCACATGTATAAATGCAAATATGTTAATGTATTACAATTCATATGCTTATGTCATGATAACATTTGAGTATTATTTCTTGCGGTATATCGGATGGAAACCCAGACGTAAATTTCGTAGCCGATTCCGAATGGACGGTAGTGCGGTCTATACTTGGGATACAATTCCACGTACCGCTTGGAAAAGTGCCCATATGTGTGCTTGTATGGTTAATATGTGTGCTTGTGTTTTCCTGAATGTGATATGCAAATAAAGTTGTATGTTCGTTGCTACCTTGATATATGTTAAGCATGCAATTTTAAATGTGAGATATATGTGAAATGTGTACATAAGTTTTATTTTGCATATGAGAATTTAGAAGCATGATACTCTTGGAAATAAGTGTTACTTAAGCTTGATTAAATTATTACATAAATCCTTTCATTACAAGTGACATAAGTAAGGGACCATTCCGAACCCAACGGTTTGAGGTCTTCCCTTGCGAGGGGTGAGTGCGGCCTTAAATCTTTGTCCTGGTTCACACCGGGTGGCGACTCCACGTTATTTAGTACTTCCCAACTAGGTCGCGAGCCTAGGAACGACGTCGCCCAGGTTCTGTTGTCCACACTTATATACACAAGAATCATTTTTGTTTTGAATTAAATCATATACCATTATGAATACATCAAAACGCTAGTTCCAAGAACGCAATGCTTGCTTCAATCCATAAATGGATCGATTTAACTTGTAAACCTTGATTGCTTGTTTTGGTACAACAAAACTATCAGGATTTTGTAAATATCCTCCAAAAGGTTTCCGTTTAAGGAAATCGATTTTGACGTTCAGCTGCCATATTTCATAAATGAAACATGCAGCATAAACAAGCATTATCCAAATGGATTTAATCATGGCAACGAGTAAAAGGTTTCTTCGTAATCGACACAATGTTGATAACGATACATTTTCGCTACAAGCCTAGCTTTGTACGTTTTTTTGTTGCCATTCATGTATGTCTTCCTTGAATACTCATATAGTACCAATAGGCACAATACCTTTCGGTATATCAACCAGTGACCAAACTTGGTTGATATACATGGAATCCATTTCGGACATCATGGCACTTTGCCATGATAGGAGTCGATACCTTGTATCACATCCTCATACGTAGCCAGTTCGTATTCCTCAATAAGATTAATATCTTCATGAGGTGAGATCAGAAACCAATACCTCCCAGGTTGTTTTCTGACTCTCTCCGACTTGCGCGGTTCTTGTGTATTCGAAGATTGTGGTACAGTTTCATCCCTGATGAACTGTTTGTGTTCCATTAAGGAATCGGTGCCTAGAACAGTATTAATCCAATTTTCATCGATTTTTACTTTCCTCCCACTTACAACTGCATATAGGAATTCCTCTTAGGAAAACCGCATGGAGAGCAACAATTACATTGTTCTCTTGTGAGTTGTATAAGTACTATACTTTAGTTACCCTATGATAACCTACAAATAAGCGCTTATCCGATTTGGGTTCTAGTTTGGTATCATCCAAACATATGCCTAGCATTCCTAAATCTTCAGGAATGATGTAGGCACTGCATTTTTGCATGTAAGTCCCGATGATGAGTCTCATATGGAGACACTACCTTTTAAGTTATGGAAGTCGCGGGAAACGGACGTCGGAAGGGAAAAGTCAGAAATCAATACTTTGTTGGATTTTATTCGTTTGGTTAGCCTCGGGTTCCCTTGTTGGATTTCTGTTTTAAAACACAACCTTAGCCCAAACCCCCGCAAGTCACACACCAAGCCCCCAATTCACACCACTCACGCCCATTACCTATGCAGCAACCACTCACGCCATTAGCCTTCATCCATTAGTCTCTGAAGTCAGCCCCCGAACACGCCCGAATACCCCTGAAGTCAGCCCGTGAACATGCCCGAATGACCCTGAATTCAGCCCCTGAAGTCAGCCCATGAACATGCCCAAACCAGTCCCTGAAGTAAGCCCTTGAACACTCCCAAACCAACCCCTGAAGTCAGCCCCTGAACATGCCCGAATGCCCCTGAAAACTGCCTCTGTTACACGCCCAAGGAGTCCATTCACGCCCATCACCTACCAAATTAAACAAAAACACATATTAAGCACATGCTAAAATCAAGACAAATCACATTCCATAATTAAAAGACACAAATAAAATCTCATCAAACGTTTTCATAATTCGATTAAATTACATACCTAAATAAAACAAATCAAATCAAATATATCATCTTCATAATCAAATCAAATCATATCTAATCACTTCCCTAATTAAAAGATTTTTCCCTATCACACACTAATTAAAAAAATCTCCCATAATTACACAAATCCTTTCCGTTTTCACACAAGGTAAACCCCAACCCTTTGCCTATAAAAAGAAGCCTAAACCCAACCTTGAAGCCCTAGCAACTCACGCCCAAAGCAACAAAAAACAAAGCAAATAATTCTCTATTCTCCTCTTATCTACCATCACCGAAACAATCTCCCAAAACAGCAAAGGAACATCACCGAAACACTCTCCCAAAAATAGCAAAGGAACATCACCAAAACACCCCCCTAAACAGTAAGCATCACCACCAAATACACCTCTGAAACTGCCGGTCCATTCGCCAAAAATCACAGCTCCAAACAACCATTGGATCACCAAAAATAACCCCTAAAACACAGCCTCTGACCACTGAAAATAGCCTCTGAAACACAGCCCCTGACCACCAAAAACAGTCCCAGAAACACAGCCCCTGACCACCCAAACCAGGACTTGAAACACAGCCTCTGACCACCGAAAACAGCCCCTAAAACACAGCCCCCTGCCCACCAAAAATAGCCCCCTGAAACACAGCCCCTGACCACCTAAAACAGACCCTGTAAATTACCCCAGCAACCACCGAAAACAGCCCCTAAAAGCTGCACCGTAACCACCAAAAAATAGTCCATGTACTACACTTGAACCACCGAATTATGCCTTTAAAAACAATCCAATTTCACCACAAAACCCCCTAAAATAGTCCCTTATTTACCGTAAAATAGTGACCAGAAAATACATCAAAAATAGCAGCAAAACAGAGTAAAAATGGCAGCCCAAACAGCGAAACAGCGAAGGAAAATGTTGAACCAGTGAACCGGAGGAGTTGCGGAGCATCAACCCTTCCGACAACCGCGTAGCACACTTTCGAGAGACCACTTAAGAGGTTAGACCTGAGGGCACCCTTTTTTATTTATTCTCCTTTGTTTTTATTTATTTTCTTACTTTATTTCGCATGAGTATTGTGGATTGGTGTATGATATGACTTTTGGATGAATGGAATATGTGTTCTCTCTTGCGGTATATCGGATGGAAACCCGGACGTAAATTCTATAGCCGAATCCAAATGGACGGTAGTGCGGTCTGCACTTGGGATACAATGCCACATACCGGTAGTGCGGTCTGCATAGTAAAGAGAGAAGATTAATTTCTAGAGAGAGAAAATTAATCTGGGATTAATTGCGGAGATATTTTATCTGGGATAAAATATTAATTAAAGAGAGAGAACGATTAATTTGGAATTAATCGATAAAATAATATATTCGATATATTATGCGAAATTGGATTTCGACGCGGAATTAAAATTAGATTTTAATTCGTGCGAACGAATTAATTTAGAATTAATTCTTTAGCGACGTGAATAGTGATTTCGCTAGGCGTAATCATTTAATTACGACGCAACGGAAAATTCGTTAATTTGGAATTAGCGAACCCGAGCCCGAAAGTGATTGCGAGCGCATTCGCATTTCGAATTCGAGCGCGGCACGCAAGTCACATCAAGCGTCAAATCGCTAGTCGCATCAAGCGTCAAATCACATGTCACTTTGAGTGATGTGACATTTGAGTGATGTGATGTGACATGACATGTTGTCACTTTATTAAAGTGACTTGATGTAAAAAAGTGAAAGGTGATGGAAAGGCATTATTGCTTTTTGCTTTTGACCTTTTGACTTTACTTTTTGAATGTAAAAGGTGGTAAATGATATTATTAAATTTTTGAAATAATAAAACTATTTACACTTTCTCTCTCTCAACAATTACGGTACACGTTTTTGGCATTTGGGAGCCAAAACGTTTTCTTCTTCATCTCTTGGCTTGGAGCCATTTTCTTCTCTTCCCTTCTCTCGGCTTTGAGCCAAATCTCTCCCAAAAATTCTGGTTAGACCGAATTTGAAGAAGAAGGAGAAGTGCTAGCACACCATGGGTTATATTATGGTGATAGGGAAACGAATTTGTGAGCTTGGATTTGATTTTGGAGCTTGAAGCTTGGAGCTTCAATGGTGGTCTTCCATGGCCGAATATGGAGGAGTTCAAAACCAATAAAACCGCACAGCCCACTGCAAGGAGGAGCTACTGCCGTGACCCAAAAAGGAGGCAAAAAATTTTTTGTTCTTCTTTGCATCAAAACCGAATTCAATGTGAGTATATTGTGCATTCTCCATTTGTGTATTCACGTTTTCTTGCTTGATTTGTTGATCTTGGGACATATATTAGATCTCAACAATGGTATCTTGAGCTATTATCAAGCATGGAAAAAGTTAGGGTTTAAAATTGGGTAAAACGAATTTGGGCATGTTTTGATGAAATTGTTTGTTATAGTATGCTTAAATGAGTTGGAATTAATGATTGATTAGATCAATTTGAAGAAATTGTGTTTGGAACAAATTTCCCCATTTTTTTGTGTAGGCCAAAGTTGACAAATTTGGGTAAACTCGATTTAGGCATGATTTGGTTGAATTGTTTGATGAAGTATGCTTGAATGAGTTTGAATTGAAGTTGTGTATGATCAATTTCATGAAATTGGATTGGATTCAATTTTCCCTAAATTTTGGTCATGACAAATTGGGCAAAATCAATTGAAGCATGATTTAGTTGAATTGATTGATTAAGTATGCTTGTATGTTGATTAATTGAAGTTGTGCATGATCAATTTCAAGAAAATTGGATTGGATCAATTTTTCCCCAATTCTTTAGGTTGAACATGTGACTTGAAATTGGGTAAAATGTGTGTTTGAGCATGTTTTAATTAAATTGGATGTTTAAGTATGCTTAAAACATGTTTAATTGAGATTGTGTGTGATCAATTTCAAGAAAATTGGATTGGATCAATTTTTCCCCAAATTGGAGGCATGGCCGAAAATTGGATAACCCTAATGTCTTGGTAATTTTGTTTTGTTTGATCATTGGATGACTTAAAACAATTGGGTAATGTTGTATTGAAGTTTAATTGGATTGAATTTTGATTTGGAACATTTTGCCCAAAATTAGTGGGTTGGCCGAAAATCAAAGGCATGAAATTCATTGTGATTTTGTTGTTTGATTCATTGGATGAGTTGAATTAATTTGGTAAATTATGATTGTGGATTCAATTGGATTGAAACCGAATCGAATTGAAAAACCCCTAATTGCCGAGACTTGAAAGCATGTAAATTGGGTTGATTTTAATAAATTGTGTTGGACACTATTTAATGTTAAAGTGCATGATTAATTAGGCTAATTGATGTTTTAGAAATGTTAATTGGATAATTAATTGTGTATTACACTTAGGTTAATTAATTGTGAAATTTGGAATTTTGTAAGTTAATTAATTTGGGCTTGATTTTGGAAATTGGGCTTGTTAGGTTGTAATTGGGCTTTTGGGCTTTGTTGTAACAAAGTTGGGTTTAGGCAAAATTGGTTGGATCCAATTAGGCCCAAAACTGAATCCAAAAGGTCCATTATGACTTAATGGACCTTAATTATTTAATTGGGCCTAATGGGCCAAAATTAATTTAAAGGCTTATGGGGTAACTCCCGGATTGGATTTTGGTTGTTCGGTTTGACCCGAGTTGACCAAAAGTCCACGCCTTATAGAAATTAATTAAAAGCCCATTGGACTTTAATTAAATAAACATTAGATGTTAATCGGGCTTTGAGACCCGTTGCGATTAAATTTGGAATTTAAGTCGTAAAGGTTCGTTAATAAAGGTGTAATATTTAATTTGGAATTAAATAGTGAATTAGAATTAAATGCGTATTAAATTGGATTTAATTATGTAGTTTAATTTAATTCAAGAATTCGTACTTTGAGTACTTATTCGCAAAACGAGTTTGACTCGAGCAAAAAATCAAATCGTTGTTTGAACATTGGATGATCACTAATTATCAGATTAATTAATTGGATTTGATTGATTGATAACATGCTTGTATGAATACATGGTTGCGATGCATGAATAATGTATATCGGATGGATATTAGTCGGGTGGGACGATTTTGGAAATTGTAATAAATTTGATTTATTAATTGGACCTGCGTGTCCAGCCTTATCACCTCTATACTCTGTGTATTCTCTTCTTACCTATTCCCCTCAATGTATATGAGGTTTCTTTAGAAGTGTAGTGTATCGGGTAGAAGTAAATACATGTGCTAGCTTGGAGAGAGAAAATGAGAGATTTGATCTAGGATCAATGTAAAGTATCCATCCGCATATCATTATTATTTTATTTCATATGCGCTTTATTATGTGTTTAGAATGCATGTTTAAGGGTGTATGATGATGAGACCTTAACAAAGATAATAAATTGGTAGCCAATTGCACGCGAAAAACCCTCGCTCAATATCAAGTGTTTTTCCTTCCATTGAGTGATTCTCACTCAAGATCCGAGATTGGCATTGGGTTGTTGGCAAAGTCAAGCCCTTTGTCCGTCGAAGATGTGTTTGAATCACGAGAGTTTTGTTCCATATCGGTGTCTTGTCCAAGTTGTGGTTTGTTGACCAAAGTCAAGACCACTTCTTGTCCATCGACATTGATTACGAAGCTTTCCATGGTCAATGGGTCACACTTGACTGGGATCACTAGGTTTGTTGTGCCAAAGCCAAGGCTTAGTTGATTCAGAGGAAAAAGGTTAGGTAATACATTGGATGTATTGGCATATATAAGATATATGTTTAGGATTTGGATATCCGCCTACTGGATCTAGGAATTGGATGGGATCCAATTGATCTTCGAGATCTACCTAGTTAATTATCATACAATTTGTTGGCCAAAGTCAAGATTGTGTGATATTTAACGGGATCCTAGCCCACTAGGAAACACGGTTTCCCGAGTACTCGACAGAGGGTTAGAGGCTCGACGAAAAATAGTGGGAGGCAAGAATTGAATTTGCAATACTCGTTCAATTACTCGCCATACGCGCTCATTCAAATTATTTCGTCGTTAGATTAAATGTTAGTTGGACTAATATTTAAATGTGTTTTTTTATAAACAGTTGGACTGTATTATATTTGATTATATATAATTGGATTATATTAATCAATATATTTGAATTAATTAATTTCTGTTTACAGTTGATTTTATAGTTGGACTATAGTAATCAATGTAATTGAGGTAATTAATTTAGATTATATTTGATTATATAGTTGGACTATTATAATCAATATAATAAATAGTACCACAAATCGTTGATTATATAGTTTGACTATTAGAATCAAGATGAAATGAAAGATTAGTGTTTAAAACATAATCCTGGATGAAAATGTATTTAAACGACTTTAATTTTCAAATTGGGAATAATTTCAAGATGGTCTTGGAAATTAATAAGTTATTTTATTTGATAAAATAATGAATTATGCCTAAAGCCCGGAGTTAAGCAAATAAGTGGAATATGAAATTTGGAATATTCAATAATGATAATTATAGTGCTTAATCCATTATACTTTGATTTTAGAAAGTACTAAAATTGCAATAAATAATTCTTGGAGAATTAATGATTATTCTCAAGGAGACAAAGTCAAACTTTGCAATTAGGCAAGTTGTGCAAGGCACACCTTACTTCGATATTCTAGAAACCCGAGGCTTGGCCAAAGGCTACTAGAATATTGAAAATGGCAAAAGCAAAATCATTATAATCTTTTGGGAAGATAGAATGATATATCCTAAGAAGGAATTGAAGACGAGCAAGGCTCTTACTTCAATATGTTTGTCATAATTGTGTTCACAGCAAGTATTAAAATTGGATTTTAGATACTTAGTGTGGTACATAAAATATATATATTGATGTTAAAAATCTGTTTTGAACAGGATACTGACTTCAATTGAGATTTATCTGTGAATTGAAAACGGGACGAAAGTCGCTGTTTTAACCATAGATATCTGAATTTAGGAACTACCTTCGGGTTAGTACTTAAATTTAGAAACTGTCATAATGTAGCTAGTTTGACTAGAAACATTATCTCTATATCGCGTATAACCCGCTGAGGGTATACCTTTATATTCTAGAACACTAAAGTGTTTCATTATATAAAGATGATGTTGATAAAAACATTAGATGTGAATTACAGGATTTATATTTTGAATATAAATAATATCTCAAATATATAACATGACAAATAAATAGCTCAAATTGATTTGATCAGTTAAGAAACTTAATTGTGGCATAGTTGTCAGGGACACTACTAAACAAGAATCGTATATCCGCACTTTTGAAGAGCGGGTACTAGGACTGATTTGATTCCATTCAAATAAAGTCTACGAATCTAGTCTCTATTGGGCAAAGTGCCTAAAACACTATTTACTTGGTAAAAGTGTAAATGCCACCGATCTGTTAGCCCTACTTCATAGTGAAGAAAGTGGGCCCATGTCTAGCTAGGCTAGATATGGATTTGAATATTTCGTGACCTGTACGGATGTGGCATCGCGTATGGTTATGTGTTTCTTTTGAAACACAAATCGGAAACTTTTAGAGTTTCGACACGAAATAGACAAATAGATCGGGTAAAGTATTAAACCGTCATGGTAAGACTGTAATGGAAAATACTTAAGCAATAAGTTTCTAGTTTTTATGAAAGAGTATAGTATTCTTTCAAATAAGGACTCCTCCCGGAATACGTCAGTTTGACGGTGTGTCAGAACGGATTAACCGAATTTTGTTAGACATAATAAGGTTAATCACGAGTCGCTCTGAGCTACCATTTCCTTCAACGGATAAGCTTTAAAAAGTGCAAGAACTTATTTTGAATAAGGTTCCATAATAATCTGTTTGACAGATATCATATTAGATATGAACGGGAAAGAAACCGGGTTTCTCATTCCTGATAATTTGGGTATGCTAGGCATATGTTTGGATGATACCAAACTAAAGACCCAAATTGGATAAGTGCCAATAGGTTATCCTAAGGGAAACCATAAGTATAGTACTTATATATCTCACATAGAGAACAATGTGATTGTTGCTCACCATGCGGTTTTTCCTGAGAGGAATACCGATATGCAGTGGTCAGTGGGAGGATAGTGATACTCGATGAAAATCGGAGTAATACTGTTCAAGGCACAACGTCCGTAATGGAACATGAATAGTTCATCCTGGATGAGACTATTACCATTAATCTTCGAATACACAAGAACCGCGTAGGTCAGATAGAGTCAGAAAACAACCTGGGGTATGGGTTTCTGATCGCACCTCATAAAGATGTCTATCTTATTGAGGAATACTAACTGACTACGTATGAGGAAGTGATACAAGGTATCAACTCTCTAATTATGGCAAAGTGTCATGTAATCCGAAATGGATTCCATGTATATCAACCAGTTTGGATACTAGTTGATGTACCACAAAGGCATTGTGCCTATTGGTACTATATGTCTTCTAGGAAGACATACATGGATGACAACATACCAACGTATAAAGCTAGGCTTTAACGGAAAGGTATCGTTATCAACATTGTGTTGATTACGATTCAACTTTTTACCTGTTGCCACGGTAAATCCATTTGGATAATGCTTGTTATTCGATCCATTATTGGATTGAAGCAAGCATTAGGTTCTTGGAATTATCGTTTTGATATAATCATAATGATGTATGATTTAATTCAAAACGAAAATAATTCTAGTGTATATATAAGAAGGTTAGTGGGAGCCCACTGATAGTGGCTGTCCTATAAAATAATGATAATACGTCATTTCTTGGAAATGATAATCCCATAAAATAAATATCGGCGAAAGCTTGGTTTTCACAATACTCTCCTAGAAACCGTACATTGAAAAATGTACGAGACCTGGTGTATCATACGCTTTGAGCATATGGATTCACAAACAGGCCAATCCGAGTGATAGTCACTGGATTGATGTTAAGAACATCCGTTAGTATCTTAGAGAACTAAGGATGCTGTCTTAGTCTATGGAGAATGAGAACTTGAAGTGACTGGGATCAATGTAGCAAGTTTCCTATAACCGATAAAGACGACTAAAAGTCGCAAACGGTACTATATAGTTTGAATAACGGTACAGTGAGCTGGAAATGTTCCAAGTAAGATACTGTTACCGAATAAACAACAAATGCGGGTTGTTGCTGCAGCTGAAGCAGCAATAGAAGTTATTTGGGTCGATACAAATCTAATTAGATTAGATATAGTTCTGTTAGCAGCTGAGCTAGGCGTCAGCACAGGCTAAAGAATTAATGGTCTCATCAACGATCCAGATACATACTTAGATACTCATCTGATTCATTCGGATCATATATCTTGGCGATGTGATGATCGAATAAATCGAATCAAGATGATAATCATGCAAATCCGCTGACGAATGCATTTCTCAGCAGTTTGAGCCAACCGTACATAGTTCGGGTGTAGGACACTTGAGTGACTGGCTATGTGCCAAGTGGGAGATTGTTGGACAAAATGACCCATAGCGTCACTATTTGCACAGATCATTGTGTTGTTGTAGCAAATTAACTATGTGACAAGGAAATTACACTCTCATCATTTGTGATTAGATCACCATAGATATATAAATGAAGAGAGGTCCCTATGATTAGTTCCTGGACTGAGAATGATATGAGACAGTATCAGTCCCCGAAGGTTTAATCATTAAATATCCCTAGCCAGAGTATTATCGAGACTGGACATCGATAATGCAGAATAGGCTAGTATTGCACTTGTGTGCGTTGTGAGGGCACAACGGCATAGTTCTCATATATATAAGTATCGGATACTTATGCAAGTGCAATAGGAGGTCGTGTTTCACCGATGGTACGGGAAACAGCTTCACTCTGGATAGACCCCTCGGAATCCCATTGGTATTATGACTATGTGTCTATGGGAGGCCGAAATCAAGGTAGGTGTGTATAGTCTTAACCTGAGACTTACATCGCTAATACTTGCGATAATCGATAGACTTTGGTCTTGGTGGTACAGGGCTTTAACCGGTTCTGTGTACACCACTTCTGGGTTTATCAGAGAGTCGTAGTGTATTGGGTGTGATGTCAAGACGGAAGTATCACTCCAGTTATAGTGGAGATGATGTCACGCAGGATACGGTATTAGTGCTCTTAATTGATGGCCGGCCATCGGGATATTATGACAAGGTCATATATATCCGATTATAGAGACTAGTTACCAGACATCCGACATGTGCTTCGGACGGGGCAAACACTTATCCAGCCCCAGCCCTAGCACGTGACTATCCGATACTGGGCTGATATACGCAATACTACGGTATACTACGCTTGATACAGATCTATATATTCCTGTAAGAATATTTCTGGAGAATTGGGTAGGCATGGCGCTTTGCTAGAAGCCAACCTTGTCTTGTAAATCGGTATAAACGTAGTACGAGGTACTTACGTGTTCAGATAGTCTGACGACCGTATTTACTGCCAACATATCCGGAGATCTCATGGGTCGCTTCCTGAAGATTCACCGATGACGTATAACTCGCACTATGATTAATCTGGGATTAATTAGTAAAGAGAGAAGATTAATTCTAGAGAGAGAAAATTAATCTGGGATTAATTGCGGAGATATTTTATCTGGGATAAAATATTAATTAAAGAGAGAGAACGATTAATTTGGAATTAATCGATAAAATAATATTTCGATATATTATGCGAAATTGGATTTCGACGCGGAATTAAAATTAGATTTTAATTCGGGCGAACGAATTAATTTAGAATTAATTCTTTAGCGACGTGAATAGTGATTTCGCTAGGCGTAATCATTTAATTACGACGCAACGGAAAATTCGTTAATTTGGAATTAGCGAACCCGAGCCCGAAAGTGATTGCGAGCGCATTCGCATTTTCGAATTCGAGCGCGGCACGTAAGTCACATCAAGCGTCAAATCGCTAGTCGCATCAAGCGTCAAATCACATGTCACTTTGAGTGATGTGACATTTGAGTGATGTGATGTGACATGACATGTTGTCACTTTATTAAAGTGACTTGATGTAAAAAAGTGAAAGGTGATGGAAAGGCATTATTGCTTTTTGCTTTTGACCTTTTGACTTTACTTTTTGAAAGTAAAAGGTGGTAAATGATTTTTTAAATTTTTGAATAATAAACTATTTACACTTTCTCTCTCTCAACATTACGGTACACGTTTTGGCATTTGGGAGCCAAAACGTTTTCTTCTTCATCTCTTGGCTTGGAGCCATTTTCTTCTCTTCCCTTCTCTCGGCTTTGAGCCAAATCTCTCCCAAAAATTCTGGTTAGACCGAATTTGAAGAAGAAGGAGAAGTGCTAGCACACCATGGGTTATATTATGGTGATAGGGAAACGAATTGTGAGCTTGGATTTGATTTTGGAGCTTGAAGCTTGGAGCTTCAATGGTGGTCTTCCATGGCCGAATATGGAGGAGTTCAAAACCAGTAAAACCGCACAGCCCACTGCAAGGAGGAGCTACTGCCGTGACCCAAAAAGGAGGCAAAAACATTTTTGTTCTTCTTTGCATCAAAACCGAATTCAATGTGAGTATATTCCGCATTCTCCATTTGTGTATTCACGTTTTCTTGCTTGATTTGTTGATCTTGGGACATATATTAGATCTCAACAGTATGGGCTTATTATGTTGGTCTAAAGGTTCTCTATTTGAGGAAAGAAAAGCCTAAAAGGCTACCTTTACCATGACATTTCACCGCGCCCTTTTATTATTCCCTTATTTTCTTTCTATATTCCATGTACTTGTTAAAATTAGGCATCATAGTGTAATACGCATGGGCAAATCAAGTTGGATTAAAGGTCCTCCACCTTGAGGGATGAAAAGCCTAAGGGCTACCTTTGCCACGAAGTTTTGCCGCGCCGGACGAAGTACACTCGATTAAATGGGAAAGTGTTTAATCGGGCATACAAGGTCCCATATTATTTATTTATTTATTCATACATTGTAATCCAATGCGCATGGGCTAACTAAGGTGGGTTAAAGGTCCTCCATTCGAGGAAAATGCCTAAAGGCTACCTTTACCATAATATTTTGCCGCGTCGGACGAAGTACACTCGATTGAATGTGAAATAGGTTCAATCAGGCATACGAGGTCCTACATCGTGTATTTGTTTATCCATGTATGTGTTTGTGTCATTTCAGATGCCATCTTGGCAATCTCGTTCGAACGCATTTGCGAATGCTATTCGAACGTATGCATTCTGCCTCATTCTGTTGGAACGTGTTTACGAACGCTACTCGAACGCGCACGTATTCTGCTTTACCATGCATCATGTCTTATCACGTTCGAACGTGTTTCCGAACGTTATACGAACGTGAACCTTATGTTTACCGTTCGAACGTGTTTTCAAACGCTTCACGAACGCACATACAGTGCACAGACTTCTTTTCATCACATTTCATGCATGTTTGCTTATTTGATCATTTCTTTTGCACCATATGATTAATCATATCATTTCATTATTTACGCTTAGGAAATTATCATCCATTTATATTTCTGCATTTATTTATTCGATATGCTTATGGAATTATGTGCTTGCTTTTATTATTAATGCCTTTATAGTTGTTATTAGTTACATTATTGCACTTTATTGTTTAATACGTTCATGAATTATGTATTTTGCCTTCACTTTTTGTAATTACGATTATGGGTGTGCAAACTTGCATGTTGCTTAAATTATCCGGTATGTGTTGCATGAGATTTGGTTGTACTATTGCATAAATCCTTTCATTATAATGGCATAAGTAACGGGGCCATTCGAACCCAACGGTTTGAGGTCTTCCCTTGTGAGGATGAGTGCGTCCTTAAATTATTTTCCCAGTTCACACTGGGTGGGCGACTCCATTTTTAGTTCTCTGGTTTTGTTCCTGACCGGCGTAAACACACACGTATAACGCAAGCGACGTACGTAACGTTCAAGTATATAAAATATCGATCCCCGAGGACTTAATATCTAAACTATTAATTTTATGAGGTCAAATGATTACTAATATCTAACAAGTTGATTGATTGATTTGAAATGGTGACGATTCTAAATTAAAAGCAAGTAAATAAAATTGTCGAAAATAGGTTTTAAGAAAATTCAATATTAAAAACTATCTATGGTTGTGATTTCTTCCATATCATTTTAAAGATGAAGTGGTTATCTTAAAGTTGGGTAATATATTGATTTATTAACCTGGAACACTAAATTATGTGTAAGCCTCTGTCGATGGTCAGACACAAATACCCAGTTTAACCCAATTGAACCATATGTCTATGTCAACCAAATTATCTGGATTCATTAAGTTTAAGTTCCAATTATGGCTACCCCCGCCCAACATGTATATTCCTATCCTGTAAGGAAATCTATTAAAGGGTTATCTATCCTCAAGGAAGATCGTGGGCTATTGAGTCTAAGGCTGAAACCTAAAATCCCTATGTCTAGTTCATTTTAGATTTACCAGATCAATTTTATTAATGGCCAGTTAATGAAAAAGCATTAAGTTTAAGACTCAATAAATAAATCTTTATATTACCCAAGCTATAATCTAACCCTTATAAAACGGTGATATTGGATTTCATCACACCCCAGATAACTAATTTAGTTACCACACATAACTAGGGCTAATAAAACTTAAAAGTAAAAGACATAAAATGAAAATGCTTGAAAGTAATTGCGGTAAAGTAAAAGCTGAAAAGTAAATTACAATAAAATAAAAAGCTAAGGTAAAAGGAATTACTTTTACTACTACTAATTTAGATATCTCCCATAAAATAATATATAAACTTGTGATATTATTTTACCAACCGACCAATCTGGCGGTATCCTGATTAAGTCAAATTAAGTCCACCAGCCATATAGGCGGTAATATTTGTCCATACCCCATAAAGGCGGTACCAAAATAAATTTACCAACCGACCAATCTGGCGGTATCCTTGATTAGTCAGGTTTAAACCAGATTAAATTGAATTGCCAACCGACCAATATAGCGGTATCCTTTATTAATCAGTATTTTAAATAGTGAATATATTATTTTTAAGGGAGATTAATCTAAATAGTAATAGTAAAAGAATTACCTTTCACCCTAGCTTGGGAAATTACCTCCTCATTACTGAAAAGTAAAAACTGAAAAATTAAAGAAAGAAAAGTATTGTGAGTAAAAGTAAATTGCGGAAAGTAAAAACTGAAAAGTAAATAAAAGAAAGTGCGAAACTGAAAATTAATTACTGAAAACTAAAATAAACAAACTAGATACAATCTTCTTATTTATTCATTAAGAATTTCAAGAAGAAAGTATGAATTTTACAAATGAAATGGCTTGGTATTTATAGGCAAAATTTTGCCAACATCAAATCATCCATCAAATTCTCCACCAAATCCATTATTAATTTCTCCACTAATTACTCCACCAAATCCATAATTGCTCCACTAATTGCTTATCTTGTTTGGTGTTGATTTGATAATTTTATTAATTATTAATTAATTAATATTTTGCTTTGAAAATGATTGATAATGACTTTTAATAATTACACTCCACACACTTCTGGATGGTTCATCAATTTCGGTCATGAAATCATCAGAATTCGAAAATATTTTCTCTTTCAAAGTTGTAGATCTTTGAGTCTTCTTTAATCTGGAACTTGAATCAGCTCAATCCGATATCTGAGTAAAAAGTTATGCCCAAAATACGACAGATGCACAAAACTGGAATTTCCAAAACTGCACTTCGTCAAAACGCCCTTTCAAATTTCCAATCTTCAAAATTAATATATCAAGTCCAATAATTGCCCTTATTTGATCCACATTTCGTCCTAAATGATTTCATAAGACCCGATATTATTTTATCTGCAAAATAAACTAAAACACATCAAAACGTTCATCAAACCCGAGAAACTAAACAAAATATTAAGTAAAAGGGGCGGTAAATATTGATATATTTTCCGCTCATCACACCCCCAAACCTAACATTTTGCTAGTCCTCGAGCAAAACAACAAAATAAAATTAAAATTAAACTAAGCCACTTTCGTAGGGATCACGGTTGCATTTAGCATATGCAACAAGCCTTTAAACCCCTAGGTGTCCCTAGTGGACGAGTTGTAGTCTCGTGAGGGTTTACAGCAATGATACCCACAAACATTTTACAAAGTAAAAAGGTAGTAAAACTAATGCACACAAAAGCAAAAAGACAAGCGAAAAGAGAAATAAAGATGTTAGTGACTAATCAGGTGAAACTTCTACTCCAAGTTACTAGTTGTTTTGTTTTATTCTAAATTACCGAATAAGTAAATTCTCCGATTATTTTTACCATTCTCCATATACACAGCTAACAAAATATTAATCAACTCATTTTTTCCCACAACAGTCACAAGTGCAATTGATAAGAGAATAATATTTTTGTCCTAAGGTTCTATTAGATTTCACACCTTTTTATAGTAATGGAGTAAATTTTTTTTTTTTTTTTGATTTTTCTGATTTTTTTTTCTATTTTTTATTTATATACAATATCTTCTGCCTATGTAGCGAGCTTTGGGTCGGTGGCTCCCAAACCAGTTGGCTTTAGGGCACCAGGTGTTAAGACACCCCTAAGGACTTAATTACCCAGACTTCAGATATATATATTTTTGCAACATCCTTGATCCATGTAACGAGCTTTGGGCCAGTGACTCCCAAACCAGTTGGTTTTAGGGCACTAGGTGTTAAAACACCCTTACAGACTTAATAACCCGGATCTTAGATGCTTTATTTATTTTTTATTTTTTACTCCATCACTTTTTGAGATGCTTCCTCCAATTAAACTATAGCACTGAATATTACAATCCTGTCAGTTACAGCTCATGTCCGTATGTTACTATGCATGTTGATAATATCTGCTAACTAAACATATGAAGATTCCTTTTTAGTCAGTTTTAAGGAGAATTCACAAATTAAATAATTCAAAATGAAATAAACAAAAATTAACTTGTTTCGAAATAGGTTTGAGATACGTCTCAGGAGTGGAAACTCCTTACTCGGCTATCTCTTACCAATTTCACTTTTTTAGTCAAAATAAAAACACAAAATGCAAAATATTTTTGTAATTTTTTGAAAATTTTCAATTTTTTTGTATTTTTCGAAAAATTTTGGACTAAAAATAAAAACACACACAAACTAAAAACAAGTACTAATCAACTAATTCCTTCCCCCAAACCTAAATGAGACATTGTCCCCAATGTCTTGAACAGTAATAGGAGAGTTAAGAAGGTCGTACCTGGTTAGCTGAAAATCTACAGGAAATTAAAGGTTAAGATCCAGATTAATTCGACGCTTCTTACCACGATTGTCTTCGAACCAATTTATCTTTGAAAGGATAGGGTCAACTTGTGGTTCATAGGCTATGAGTTGGTCAATTAGATCCGGGCAGTTCTGGCAGTGAAGAGGAGTTCTTTCATAGGTTTTGACACGAACCCATTTCTCCGGGCATCATCAAGAAACACACAAAGAAAATCATAAAATCCATCAATATTGAGCAATCCAAGCGGTTTCTGGTGTATGTTCAGGTTCGCCCAAGATAGAACTATAAAAATTTCCTCCAATGTACCCAAACCACCTGGCAAAGCGATAAAAGCATCAGCACGGTTAATCATTTCTACCAGTCGTTCAGACATACCTGGCACGATCAGTTCCTCTCCGTTTGATGATCCAATAAGATTTGCCTCTGCCAAGGGTTTTGGGATGATTCCCAAAACATGACTGCCTCCTTCCTGTACAGCCTTTGAAACGATCCCCATAAGTCCGAGATTGCCTCCGCCATATATTAAGTGCATATTCCTTGCAGCTAAGACTCGACCCAATTCCTGTGCTGCTTCTATGTATTGTGGCTTAGTACCAACACTACTACCGCAAACACACAGATGTTTTCAACTCGTCTTCTTGAAGTGGCTTCCATTTTTTATGTATTTCTTTTTCAACTCCGGATGCCTTCAAAAGTGCAATGACGGGCTGAATTTATAGTACCTGAAAAAGGGTGAGTAATAACAGCACAAATATCTTCCAGAGGACGATTAGTAACGAATTAATATCGTGATAGTCAAAAAAGGTCTGGATCCTGTCGGAGAAAAATAAAAGAAAACAACAAAACAAATCACAATTATTAAGAAAAGACAAAGAGATATAATATTTACAAGAAAAGTAACGGTTTGATTGACGTCTATGCGTCAGGGACAAGCTTCCCATCCATTTTCTTATAAATTGGCAAACAGGGTCTTTTTGAGTCAGATTCCCGAGACTTAACAGTTGTCTTTCCTTTTGGAATTGTGTATGTAATTTGTGAATGGCTATATTAACATATCCACTGGGATGCGTCTCAAGAGTCGAAGATAGATCATCTAAAGACTCCTTTCTCAAGCCATCCCTAATGAATTTAATTTTGTCTTCGCGATTATCAGACACCATTCCTAAAGAACGACAACGAGTGTTGCAATTAAATCGTGCACATTTGTAACAAACACCCATTTGCTTAGCTCTACGTTTCTTTGAATAGGTGCTTCTTCCAAATCCAGGCAGATGTGAAATAAAAGAGTCAGAAGACTCACCTGCCAATCGGACTCGTGCTTCAATTACCCAACGAATATCATTAGGAATACCATGGATTGTCAATAACCTCATCCGTTCCAAGCGAGCTTTGTAAACTTTCATCAGAGATTTTGGAGGGAGAGAAGGAAATTGCTTGTGAAGATTTACGAGAGCTTCTTCCATCTTGAAATGACTAAACCTGCAAAAATTAAACACACAAAATAAATCACACCAAATCACAATATATACACAAATTGCATGGGTTGCCTCCCTGCTAGCGCTAAGTTTAAAGTCGTCAGCCAGACTTGGCTTCTCGAACGTTAAGCTGGATCTGAAAGTGTAACACTTTCTTTTTGTCGCTCAAATGATTCTCCCCAGTAGTGCTTGACACGCTTGTTTTTAACCTTGAAAGTTTTGTTAGCGTCAGGATCATGTATCTCAACGGCTCTATTTGGTAAAACTTTGGTGATCACAAATGGACCTGACCACCGTGATTTTGGCTTCCATGGGAAGAATTTCACCCTTGATTTGTTTAACAGTACCTTCTGCCCTGGTTCCAGTTGTATGCGCACTAACTTCTCATCATGTCTTTTCTTGCCTTTTTCTTTGTACAATTTGGCATCTTCAAAGGCTGATTGTGAAATTCCTCCAATTCGTTGAGCTGGTGGAACTTTTTCTCTTCTGTTGCTTGTAGAGCAAGAATTGGCTCTTTCAGTGCAAAAGATGTTTTATCTTTAGGCTCCACAGGCAATTGACATGTTTTAAGTTTGTCAGTAGAACTTTGGTCTTTCATCAGAGTTCTGAATGGTACTGTGTATCACATCGAGTTTGAAACATTCCTCCTTCTTTTCATCATCTGGGAAATTCATGGCCTTGAAAACATTGAATGTTACTTCTTGGTCCTGTACCCTCATGGTTAGTTCTCCTTTTTGTACATCAATAATGGTTCGACCTGTAGCCAAGAATGGTCTCCCAAGGATGATTGGCACGTCTGCGTCTTCCTCCATATCAAGGACAATAAAATCTGCTGGGAAAATGAATTTGTCAACCTTGACCAGCACATCCTCAACTACACCTCTTGGAAATACGAGCGTTCTATCACAATTGCAGTGAGACTGAAGTTGGCATTGTTTCTCCAATCTGTAATTTCCTGAAAATAGGCATCGTTAACATACAGTAAGTTACACACAAACCCTTGTCTTGTTGTTCAATAAAAGGAACAGAAAAGGAATCTGGGAAGTTTCTCCTCTGGGAAGTTTCTGCTTCTTTCTGATAGGCACTGCATTCTTCTGTTAATGCTACTGTCTCGTAATCTCCCAATCTCCTTTTCGTGAAAGAATATCTTTCATGAATTTGGCATAGGTGGGCATTTGTTCCAACGCTTCTGCAAATGGAATGTTGATATGCAGCTTTTTGAATATTTCCAGGAACCGGGAAAATTGCTTGTCCAATTTGTTCTTCTGAAGACGTTGAGGAAAAGGTGGAGGTGGAGTGATCTGTTCTTTTCCTTTGCTTCTTTTTCCTCCATTTGTTGCTTTGTTTCTTTTGGAACTTCCTCAGCAGTTGAATTGACTCCAACATCTTTGTTGATTTCAGTACCGCTCTTTAACATGATGGCATGACATTGCTCCTTCTCCATGTTCCTTGGATTTGGCTCTGTGTTGCTAGGAAGGGTACCTGGCGGTCTGTAACTCTGAGCATTTGCCAATTGTCCCATTTGATTCTCCAGTGCTTTAATAGAAGCATATTGACTTTGAATTAATGTTGCTTGGGATTGAAACATAGCATCGTATTTTGCTTCTTGCTTTTTGTGAACATCTCTGCAAACCATTCTTTCATTTCTGGTTCTTTTCATGCTCCTGGCCTTTGTTCTGTTGCTGAAATTCAGGTGGTGGATAGTTCTGCTGTTGGCCTGAATTGTTACTCCATGATAAATTAGGATGATTCCTCCACCCTGGGTTGTAGGTGTTGGAATATGGATTGTTCCCCTGTCTGTTGAAATTGTTGACATAATTCACCGTTTCTTCATGTTGTTTAGGTTCTGGTCTCCTCCATATGGTGAACTTGTGGATCCAGTGATGTTCACAACTTGCGTGCTAAGTGTTTCTAGACATTTGCATATCTGATCCAGCCTGGTATTCACTGCTGTGTTTGCTCCAACTTCATAAATTCCTGCAATTCTTTGGATCATGCTCCTTTCTGTTGGCCACAAGGAATTGTTGTTGGCCATTTCTTCGATTAGGTCCCAGGCTTGATCTTCTCCTTTTGCCATCAAGGCTCCTCCAGCAGCAGCATCGATTGTGGTTCTCATTATTCCAGAAAGTCCATTATAGAATGTTTGAACTTGAAGCCATTTTGGAATCTCATGGTGAGGACATTTCCGGAGCAAATCTTTGTACCTTTCCCAAGCTTCGCAGAGGGATTCTGAATCTTGTTGTACAAAGGATGTGATGTCATTCCTCAGCTTTCCGGTTCTGGCTGGTGGAAAGTACTTTGCAAGAAATTTGGTGGCTAAAGTGTTCCAAGTTGTGATAGAACCTGGTGGTAGTGAATGTAGCCAAGCTTTAGCTCTGTCCTTCAAGGAGTATGGAAAAACTCGCAGTCTCATTGCTTCTTCCGCTTCTCGGTTGTAATTAAAAGTGCCGCAAACTTCCAGGAAGTTGCTGATGTGGGAATTCGGATCTTCAGTTGCATTCCCCCAAACTGAACTGAGTGCTGAATCATCTGAATGCATGTTTTGATGTCACATGCATTTGCTGGTAAGGGAGGAAGTACAATGCAAGAAATGAGTCTGTCAATCACCGGAATGGTTCTGTCTCGAATGGGAATTGGTGGTGCAACGTTCAAAGGTTCAGGTTCCATGTTGACTAAAGCTTCTTGGCCTTCTCGCCTTTCCCTTCTCAACTGTCTGATGGTTCTTTCAATTTCTGGGTCAAGCGATCGGAGTTCAAAGCTTCTGGTTCGTCTCATGTAGTTTCTGAGAACCTGAAACACAAGAAAACAAAAACAATAAGTAAAAAGAAATTAGATACAAGTAACGTATCTAACCCCTAAATTAATAGTGAAGATAAATAAGTCCCCGGCAACGGCGCCAAAAACTTGACCGGCGTAAACACACACGTATAACGCAAGCGCACGTATCGTTCAAGTAGTATAAAAATATCGATCCCACGAGGACTTAATATCTAAACTATTAATTTTATGAGGTCAAATGATTACTAATATCTAACAAGTTGATTGATTGATTTGAAATGGTGACGATTCTAAATTAAAAGCAAGTAAATAAAATTGTCGAAAATAGGTTTTAAGAAAATTCAATATTAAAAAACTATCTAGGGTTGTGATTTCTTCCAATATCATTTTAAAGATGAAGTGGTTATCTTAAAGTTGGGTAATATATTGATTTATTAACCTGGAACACTAAATTATGTGTAAGCCTCTGTCGATGGTCAGACACAAATACCCAGTTTAACCCAATTGAACCATATGTCTATGTCAACCAAATTATCTGGATTCATTAAGTTTAAGTTCCAATTATGGCTACCCCCGCCCACAGGTATATTCCTATCCTGTAAGGAAATCTATTAAGGGTTATCTATCCTCAAGGAAGATCGTGGGCTATTGAGTCTAAGGCTGAAACCTAAAATCCCTATGTCTAGTTCATTTTAGATTTACCAGATCAATTTTATTAATGGCCAGTTAATGAAAAAGCATTAAGTTTAAGACACAATAAATAAATCTTTATATTACCCAAGCTATAATCTAACCCTTATAAAACGGTGATATTGGATTTCATCACAACCCCAGATAACTAATTTAGTTACCACACATAACTAGGGCTAATAAAACTTAAAAGTAAAAGACATAAAATGAAAATGCTTGAAAGTAATTGCGGTAAAGTAAAAGCTGAAAAGTAAATTACAATAAAATAAAAGCTAAGGTAAAAGAATTACTTTTACTACTACTAATTTAGATATCTCCCATAAAATAATATATAAACTTGTGATATTATTTTACCAACCGACCAATCTGGCGGTATCCTGATTAAGTCAAATTAAGTCCAACCAGCCATATAGGCGGTAATATTTGTCCATAATCTAGCCATAAAGGCGGTACCAAAATAAATTTACCAACCGACCAATCTGGCGGTATCCTTGATTAGTCAGGTTTAAAAGATTAAATTGAATTGCCAACCGACCAATATAGCGGTATCCTTTATTAATCAGTATTTTAAATAGTGAATATATTATTTTAAGGGAGATTAATCTAATAGTAATAGTAAAAGAATTACCTTTCACCCTAGCTTGGGAAATTACCTCCTCATTACTGAAAAGTAAAAACTGAAAAATTAAAGAAGAAAAGTATTGTGAGTAAAAGTAAATTGCGGAAAGTAAAAACTGAAAAGTAAATAAAAGAAAGTGCGAAACTGAAAATTAATTACTGAAAACTAAAAATAAACAAACTAGATACAATCTTCTTATTTATTCATTAAGAATTTCAAGGAAGAAAGTATGAATTTTACAAATGAAATGGCTTGGTATTTATAGGCAAAATTTTGCCAACATCAAATCATCCATCAAATTCTCCACCAAATCCATTATTAATTTCTCCACTAATTACTCCACCAAATCCATAATTGCTCCACTAATTGCTTATCTTGTTTGGTGTTGATTTGATAATTTTTATTAATTATTAATTAATTAATATTTTGCTTTGAAAATGATTGATAATGACTTTTAATAATTACACTCCACACACTTCTGGATGGTTCATCAATTTCGGTCATGAAATCATCAGAATTCGAAAATATTTCTCTTTCAAAGTTGTAGATCTTTGAGTCTTCTTTAATCTGGAACTTGAATCAGCTCAATCCGATATCTGAGTAAAAAGTTATGCCCAAAATACGACAGGCACAAACTGGAAATTTCCAAACTGCACTTCGTCAAAACGCCCTTTCAAATTTCCAATCTTCAAATTAATATATCAAGTCCAATAATTGCCCTTATTTGATCCACATTTCGTCCTAAATGATTTCATTAAGACCCGATATTATTTTATCTGCAAAATAAACTAAAACACATCAAAACGTTCATCAAACCCGAGAAACTAAACAAAATATTAAGTAAAAGGGGCGGTAAATATTGATATATTTTCCGCTCATCAGTTCCCCCACGGGATACTCCGTACTCCCAACCAGGCCGCGAGCCTGGAACAGCGTCACCGATTTCTGTGTCCTACAAATGAGAAAACTCGGTTTCTTTCCTGTTCATATCTAATATGAAATCTGTCCAACATATTTTTATGAAACCTTATTCAAATAAGTTTTGCACTGATTAATGTGTATCCCTAGAAGGAAAATGGTAGCTCAGAGCGACTCATGATTAACCTTACTATGTCCAACAAGGTTCGATTTCTCTGTCGGACACACCGTCAAATTGAGGTGTTCCGGAGGAGTCCATTATGAAACAATACTATACTCTTTCAAGTAATCGAGAACTATTTATTACTTAGTTTCCACCACGGTCTAACCGTGGCGGATTAATACTTTAGCCGGTCTGTCTGTTTACTTCGTGTCAAAACTGTTTGAATTTATCAAAAGCTTCCGATTTATGTTTCACAAGAAACACATAACCATAACGCGATGCCACATCCGTAAAGGTTACGAAGTATTCATATCCACCTCTAGCCTAGCTAGATATGGGCCCACATACGTCACTATAACGAGGGCTAACAGATCGGTGGCACTTGTAATTTTAACAAGTAAAGGGTGTTTTAGGCACTTTGCCTAATAACTAGATTCATAGACTTTATTTGATTAGAATCAAATATGTCATAGTACCCACTCTTCGAAAGTGTGGATATACTAGTCTTGTTAATGTGTCCCAGACAAAAATGCCAGAAATAAGTCTCATCTGATTAATTCAGTTTGAGCTATTTGTTTGTCATGTCATACGTTTGAGATTTATTTATATTCAAAATATAAATACTGTTATTCACATCTAATGTGTTTATCTCAATATCATCTTTATAAAATAAAACACTTAGTGTTCTAGAATATAAAGGTATACCCGCAACGGGATAAACTTAGATATTTAGATAATGTTACTAGTCAAACTAGGTACATTATAACAGCTTCCTAATTTAACTACATACGTAAAGGGTAGTTCCTAAACTTAGGTTTCTACGGTTAAAACAGCGACTCTCGTCCCATTTCTGACTAGTAGGTTGATCTCAACTGAAGCCAGTCTCCTGCTAATCAGCAGATTCTGCACATCAGTACATATATATATGTACCACATCTAGTATCAAAATCCAATTTTGAAACTAGTAGTGAACATGTTTATAACAAACATACTTGAAGCCGGAGCCTTGCCCCGCCTTCACTTCCTTCATGTCTACCTTGTCCATACGAAAGTCACGCTTCCAGTGACCCCGTTTGTCACAGTTTAGGCAGACATCTTGGGCTATATCCTTTGTCTTCCCAAAAGACTGTGATGATTTTGCCTTTGCCCCTTTTAGAAGCTATGGCTCTGACTCCTTGAGCATAGCCATCAACTCTCCAAGAGTTTACTCTTGATTCATATAATGAACCTGCCCCAACTTTCGGGTAGAGACTATAAGATCAAATCTTTGGTAGTCTCAACCACGTAGGTAATGCCCAGCTAACCTAGCTGATCGATGTCAGCAATCATCTGCGACATCTAGTGCTCGACAGATGTACTCTCTGACATACATGAGTGAAAGAGCTTCTTTTGCAATTTGTACTTCTAAGATCTAAGATTAGATCTATGCATATCTTTAATTTCATCATCATGGTACAAGGATCCAATCCTTAATTTTGACGACGAAATTAATGAGTCATTGCGGTAAGCGTAATGGATTGAGCACTAAAGTTATCATTACATGAATCTTCCAAATATCATGTTCTACTATTTGCTCAACTCCGGGCTTAGGCCCGAGATGTCATTCTATCAAATAGAATAACTTCTCAGTTCCCAGGACTATCCTGAAGTTCTATTCCCATTTTGAAAATTAAAGCCGCTTAAAGACAGTTTCACCTAGGATTATGTTTTAAACGATAATCTTTCATTTATCTTGATTCCAATAGTCCAACTATCGAATCAATGATTTCGGGTACTATTGAATATAATGATTACTATAGCCTAACTATATAATCAACTATAATTTGATCGGTTAAATTCAAATATATTGATTACTATAATCCTATTATATAATAAACTATAATTTGAAGTAGTTTGAATTCAGTCCAACTGTTTAATTTAAAACAACAATTAAATATTAGTCCAACTAATATATTTATAAATTAATGACGAAAATTGAAATGAGCGCATATTGGAAAGTATCTAAACGAAATTGTAAATTTAATACTTGCCTCCCACTATTTTTCGGCGAGCCTCTAACCCTCTGTTGAGTACTCGGGAAACCTAGTTTCCTAGTGAGCTAGGATCCCATTAAATAACACACAACCTTGACTTTGGCCAACAAGCTGTATGATATTTAACTAGGTAGATCTCTAAGATCAATTGGATCTCATCCAATTCCTAGATCCAGTAGGTGGACATCCAAGTCCGAAACATATATCCAATATATTCCAATATATTCCTTAACCTTTTTTCCTCTGAATCAACTAAGCCTTGGCTTTGGAACAACAAGCTTAATGATTCCAGTTAAGCGGGACCTATTGACTTTGGAAAGCTTCGTAATCGATGTCGATGGACAAGAAGTGATCTTGACTTTGGCCAACAAATCACAACTTGGACAAGAAATGCGATATGGAACAAAGCCTTCATGATTCAAACACATCCGCGATGGACAAAGGTCTTGACTTTGGCCAACAAACCAGTGCCAATCGTGGATCTTGAGAGAGAATCATTCAATGGAAGGAAATCGCTTAATATTTGTTGAGGGTTTTTCGCGTAATTGGCAACCAATTAATTATCTTTGATTAGGTCTCATCATACACCCTTAACATGCATTCTAAATACATAATAAGGCGCGATAAATAAATTAATAATGATATGCGGATGGATATTTAAAACAACTTGTTCCTAGAAAAAATCTTTCCATTTCCTCTCTCCTGCTAGCACTATTCTTGCTTCTACCCAATTACATAACACTTCTAAAAAAACCTCATTTACATTGAGGGGAAGAGGTGAGAAGAGAAATACAAAGAATCAAGAGGTAATAGGCTTGACACACATGTCCAATTTAATAAATTCTAAATTTATTACAACAATTTCCAAAATTACCCTCACCCATCTAATATCCATCTGATATACATTATCTATACATCACATCCATGTATTCACACAAAACATGTTATCAATCAATCTAATCCAATTAATTAATCTTTGATTAATGACCATCCAATGTTCCAACAACGATTTGATTTGCGCGAGTCCAACTCGTTTAAGAATAAGTACTCAAAGTACGAATTCTTGAATTATATCAAACTACAATATTAAATCCAATTTAATTTGTATTCAATACTAATTCTTTATTTAATTCCAAATTAAATAATTACACTTTATTAATGAGCCTTTGCGACTTAGATTCTAAATCTAATCTTAACGGGTATCAAAGCCCAATTAACATCTAATGTCAATTTAATTAAAGTCCAATGGGCTTTCAATTAATTTATAAAGCATGGACTTTGGCAACCAAAGCCCAATAAGGAATCACCATTTGCCAAAATCAATTTAGGCCCAATTAAATTATAAAAGGCCCGATTATCATATTTGGACTTTATGGAAATGGTTTTAGGCCCAATTGGATCCAACCAATTATCCTAAACTAAACTTGGCCCAACCAAGCCCATTAAGCCCAAATACAATATTTTTAGCCCAATTCCAAATTAAGCCCAATTAATTAAATTCTAATATTCCAAATTTCACAATTTAATTAATTAAAGTGTATTAGCCATAATTAATTAGTTAAATTAATATTTCCAAAACACCAATTACATTAATTAATCAAGCTTTAATTAACCAACTTATGTCCAACACAAATTGAAGCAAAATCAATCCTAACATGCTTCCTAAGCTCTCGGCAATATGGTGATTTTTATATCAATTTTGATTTCAATCCAATTAAATAACAAACTAATATATCCCATGCATTTTAAACATATCCAATTGTCTAAAATTCAAAAATCACCAAGAGCTAGGGTTCCAAGTCTATTCGGCCAAGCCTCAAAATTTGGGGAAAATTAATCCAATTAATTTTTCTTCAAATTGATCACGCACAACTCAAAGTTAACATATTATATGCATGCTCAAAAACACAATTTGCCTAAAACATGCTCAAATCAAAAATACCCAAATTAAAGTTAAGAACCCTAAATTCAATTTCATGCTCAATTATGGCTCTGATACCATTGTTGGGTTTTCTACGTCAAACCAAGATCAATTAAGCATATGAAATGTGTGAATACAACAAAGTTAGAATGTGGAAAATACTCACTTTGATCGGATTTTGGATACGTTGAACACAAAAATTTGCTCCTTTAAGTTTCGGCCAAGGTCTTATTTGAATGTGAAATCCAAGCTCCAAGCTTTTGATGATGATTCCAAGCTCAAGGATAGGTTTCCCTATCACCTTAGATGATTCCTTGAATGTGCTAGCAATGGAGAAAATTGCAACAAAATTCCCCTTGATCTTCTTAGTGACTCTCGGCCAAAGGAAAAAATTATAGAGAAAAAATGGCTCAAAGGCGTGAGTTAGAGAGGGATGAGATGAAGTGTGTTTATTGTTTTTTATTTCAAAAATAAAAAGTAAAAGATATACCAAAGTTGTATATGTCCATCACCTTTTCACTTTGTGTGAATAACAAGCAACCTTCATTTCATTCAAGAACTTCTATCACCAAAAAGGTGAATGAATGACTAGTGATGTGACTTGTGGGCCCCACTTTAATTCAAAATGCGAGTGAGCCCGCAAACACATTTCGGGCTCGGATCTCTGGTAACTAGTCTGTATAATTGGATAAACATGACCTAGTCATATTATCCCGATGACTGTAGTACATAAGAGTACTAGTTCCGTATCCTATGTGATCATCATTTCCATATGATTGGAGTGATACTTCCATCTTGACATCACACCCAATACACTATGAATCTCAATATACCCAGAAGAGGCGTACACATAACATGTTAAAGCCCTGAATGACCAAAACCAAAGTATATTGATTGTCGCAAGTATTATCGATGCAAGTCTTAGGTTAAGACCAAATACACCTACCCTGATTCGGACTTCCATAGACATATAGTCATACTACCAATGGAATTCTGAGGGATCCATCCAGAACGAAGCTGTTTTCGTACCATCGGTAAACACAACCTCCTATTACACTTGCATGAGTATCCAATACCCAAATATATGAGAACTATGTCGTTATGCTCCCATAACACGCACAAGTGCAATACTAGTCTATTCCGCATTATCGATGTCCAATCTCAATAATACTACGACTAGGGATTTTTTAATGATTAAACCTTAGTGGATTAATACTGTCGCATATCCTATTAATCCGGAACTAATCATATGGACTTTTATCATTTATATATCCCGGTAATCCAATTACAAATGATAAAAGAGCAATTTCCTTTGTCACATAGTTAATTTATACAACAATACCATGTTCTGTACAAATAGTGATGCTATGGGTCATAATTGTCCAACACCAACTGCAGAAGAGAACGGGATCCGACTCATGTTATCTCTCTCATCTTGAGTTTTAGGACACATGTCCTTAGATAGAGAGACGCCATGTGACACTAGAAGCAGTCCCCTCTTAGACTGATCCATGTTGAATCTCTTCAACACTTTGTGAATGTACGAGCTCTGGGAGAGTCCAAGCATCTTTCTGGATCTATCACGGTAGATCTTTATTACTAGAATAAAGGCTGCTTCTCCCAGATCTTTCATGGAGAATTTTAATGAAAGCCAAGCTTTCACCGATTATAGCATGGGAATGTCATTGCCAATAAGCAATACATCATCAACGTAAAGGACAATGAATGTTAGTGCGCTCCGATTAACCTTCTTATATACATAAGAATCATCTTCATTTTGTATGAAATCATATTCTTTTATGATCTCATCAAAACGTTGGTTCCAAGAACGCGATGCTTGCTTCAATCAATAAATGGATCGATTTAACTTGCAAACCTTATTTGCATGTTTTGGCACGACAAAACCATCAGGCTGTTGCATATAAACATCCTCTAAAAGGTTTCCGTTAAGGAAAGAGGTTTTGACGTCCATCTGTCATATTTCATAATCAAAATATGTAGCAATAAGAAGTATTATTCGAATGGATTTAATCATGGAAACAAGTGAAAAATTTTCGTCATAATCGACATCATGTCGTTGACGATACCCTTTCGCTACAAGCCTAACTTTGTACATTTGTATGTTGCCATCCATGTCTGTCTTCTTCTTGAAGACCCATTTACAACCAATCGGCTTAACGCCTTCTAGTGCATCAACCGGTGTCCAAACTTGGTTGGTATACATGGAATCCATTTCGGACTTCATGGCATCTTGCCATAAGGCGGAGTCGATACCTTATATCGCTTCCTCATACGTTGCCGGCTTATTATCCTCAATAAGATTAATATCTACATGAGGTGAGATGAGAAACCTATACCTCTCAGGTTTTTTTCTGACTCCCTCCGATCTACGCGGTTTTTGTGTATTAGAAGATTATTGTACAGTCTCATCCCTGATGAATTGTTCGTGTTTCGTGAGGGAGTTTGTGCCAGGAATAGTATCACTACGATTTTCATTAAGTTCTACTTTCCTCCCACTTACCACTGTATTTAGGAATTCCTTTTCGAGGAAAACCGCATGGAGAGCAACAAATACCTTGTTCTCTTCTGGGTTGTAGAAGTAATATCCTTTGGTTTCCCTAGGATAACCTATAAATATCCTTCAGGAATGAGAAACCTGGTTTCTTTCCAGTCTATATTTCATATGGAGTCTATCCAACAGACTTTGATGGAACCTTATTCAAAATAAGTATTACACTGTTCAATGCGTATCCCTATAAGGAAATTGGTAGCTCAGTGCGACTCATCATATACCTTACCATGTCTAACAAAGTTCGGTTTCTCTGTTCAGACAGACCGTTCAATTGAGGTATTCCGGGAGGATTCCACTGTGAAAGAATACCATACTCTTTCAAGTAATCGAGTAACTCATTGCTCAAGTATTCTCCACCAAGGTCCGACCGTAATGTTTTAATACTTTTACCGGTCTGTTTTTCTACTTTGTGTCGAAACTTTTTGAATTTCTCAAAAGTTTCTGACTTATGTATCATACGATACACATAACCATAACGCGATGCATCATTCGTAAAGGTTACGAAGTATTAATATCCACCTATAGCCTAGCTAGACATGGGCCCACATACGTCACTATAAACGAGGGCTAACAGTTCAGTGGCACGAACACCTTTACCGCTAAAAGGCATTTTAGGCATCTTACCTAATAAACAAGATTCGCATACATCATATGAATTAGGATCAAATCCGTCCAAGTATCCACTCTTCGAATGTGTGGATATGCAAGTCTTGTTAATATGTCCCAGAAGACAATGCCACAGATAAGTTTCATCTGTTTTACTCATTTTGAGCCTTTTGTTTGTCATATTATATGTTTGAGATTCATTTATATTCAAAATATAAAGACCATTATTGGCATCAGTAGTACATATCTCAAAATCATCTTTATAAACAAAACACCCAGTGTTTCGGAATATAAAAGTATACCCGCTTTGGGTCAAACAAGATACAGAGATAATATTTCTAGTCAAACTAGGTACAAAATAATAGTATGATAAAGTAAGTACAAGCTTCGAGGGCAGTTCCAAAATATAGGTCCCTACAGCTAAAACAACGACTCTAGTCCCGTTTCCAACTTGTAGGTCAATCTCGCCTGAGGCCAGTCTCCTACTAATCCGCAGATTCTGCACATCAGTACTTATATAAGTTCCATATCCAGAATCAAAAATCCAATTTTTAAAACTAGAAGTAGACATGTTTATTTCAATAACAAACATACCTGAAGCCGAAGCCTTGCCCGCCTTCACTTCCTTCATGTGCGCCTTGTACTCACGGCAGTCACGCTTCTAGTGACCCCGTTTGCCACACTGTAGGCAAACATCTTGGGATTTGTCTTTTGCCTTCCCAGAAGACTTTGATGATTTGGCTTTGACCTTTCTTTTCTTCTTCTTCTTCACACCTCTAGAAGCCTTTGGCCAAGCCTTGGCCTTCTGAGATGTCGAAGTGAAGTGCGCCTCACGCTTCTTGCCCTTGAGAAGCTCTGGCTCTGCCTCTTTCAGCATCGCCAGCAACTCTCCAAGAGTCTTCTCTTGGTTCATTATATTGTAGTTCATGATGAACCCGCCCTAGCAGTCAGGCAGAATGTAAGGTTAATCTATGAAAGTCTCAAACTCAAAGGTTATGCCCAGCTGACCTAGCTGTTCGATGTCAATAATCATCTGCGACACGTAGTGCTCGACAGATGTACCCTCTGACATGCGAGAGCGAAAGAGCTTCTTCTGCAATTCATACTTCTGAGATCTAAGTTTAGATCTATGAAGTTACTTCAATTTCAACATCATGTTGTAGAGATCCAATCCCTTGTTTTGATGATGAAATTGATGGGTCATTGCGGAAAGCATGACAGATTGAACAGTTGAGTTGTCATCATTATGAGTCTTCCAAAGCTCATTATCAACAACCCGCTCATGTCCAGGCTCAGGCCCGAGAGGTCTGTCTATGACATAGAGTAACTTCTTGGCTCCCAGGACAATCCTGAGATTCATCTCACAATCTAGAAAATTAGAGCCGTTAAAGACATATCGCCCATGACGTTGTCTCTGACGCTAATCTTTCCAATCATCTTGATTGCAATAGTCTAACTATTCAATTAACGATATCGGGTATAGTCAAATGTAATGATTACTATAGTCCAAATATATAATCAACAACAAATGAAGCTATGGTACAGTCCAACGGTTCAAAGAAAACAATAAAATATTAGTCCAACTAATATAAATATATAACGTCAAAAATAATTTAAAAGCTCATATTTGGCAAGTATTAAACGAAATTGCAAATTTAATACTAGCCTCATACTATTTTTCGGCGAGCCTCTAAAACGAAATTGGAATTTTGGAATTTAATTATGTTAGGCCAAATTTGGAATTGTGCTTAAAAGTTGTAATTGGGCTTAAATGGGCTTGGTTGTACCAAGATGGGTTTAGGCTAAATTGGTTGGATCCAATTGGGCCCAAAACCATATCCATAAAGTCCAATTATGACTTAATGGACTTTTAAATTTAATTGGGCCTAATGGGCCTAAATTGATTTCTAGGCATATAAGGGTGATTCCTTAAATGGGCTTTAGTCTTTGGGTTTGACCCAAGTTGACCAAAAGTCCATGCCTTAAGAATTAATTAAAAGCCCATTGGACTTTAATTAAATTAACATTGGATGTTAATCGGGCTTTGAGACCCGTAACAGTTAGATTAGAATCTAAGTCGTAAAGGTTCGTTAATAAAGTGTAATATTTAATTTGGAATTAAATAAATGAATTAGTATTAAATACAAGTTAGATTGGATTTAATGTTGTAGTTTAATTTAATTCAAGAATTCGTACTTTGAGTACTTATTCGCAAAACGAGTTTGACTCGTGCAAAATTAAATCGTTGTTTGAACATTGGATGGTCATTAATTATCAGATTAATTAATTGGATTAGATTGATTGATAACATGCTTGTGTGAATACATGGTTGCGATGCATGAATAATGTATATCGGATGGATATTAGATGGGTGGGGCAATTTTAAAAATTGTTGTAATAAATTTAGAATTTATTAATTGGACCTGCGTGTCCAGCCTATTACCTCCTTACTCTATGTATTTCTCTTCTCACCTATTCCCCTCAATGTAAATGAGGTTTCTTTAGAAGTGTTATGTAACGGGTAGAAGTAATACATGTGCTAGCAGGAGAGAGGAAAGAGAGAGATTTGTTCTAGGAACAATGTGTTAAGTATCCATCTGTATATCATTATTATTTATTTATATACGCCTTATTATGTGTTAGAATGCATGTTTAAGGGTGTATGATGATGAGACCTTAACAAAGATAATAAATTGGTTGCCAATTTGCACGCGAAAAACCCTCAACATCATATGAAGCGTTTTTCCTTCCATTGAGTGATTCTTACTCAAGATCTAAGACTGGAATTGGTTTGTTGGCCAAAGTCAATACCTTTGTCCGTCGAGGATGTGTTTGAATCATGAAGGCTTTGTTCCATATTGGCGTCTTGTCCAAGTTTTGATTTGTTGGCCAAAGTCAAGATCACTTCTTGTCCATCGACATTGATTACGAAGCTTTCCATAGTCAATGGATTCCACTTAACTGGATCACTAAGTTTGTTATGCCAAAGCCAAGGCTTAGTTGATTCAGAGGAAAAAGGTTAGGCAATATATTGGATATATTGGCATGTATAAGATATATGTTTCGGACTTAGATGTCCACCTACTGGATCTAGGAATTGGATGAGATCCAATTGATCTTAGAGATCTACCTAGTTAATTATCATACAATTTGTTGGCCAAAGTCAAGATTGTGTGCTATTTAACGGGATCCTAGCCCACTAGGAAACAAGGTTTCCTGAGTACTCGACAGAGGGTTAGAGGCTCGCCGAAAAATAGTGGGAGGAAAGTATTAAATTTGCAATATTCATTTAATAACTTGCCATACGTGCCATATCAATTTTTCGTCAAATTAAGTAATTATTAGTTGGACTAATATTTAATTGTTGTTTTAATAAAACAGTTGGACTGTATTCAAACTATTTCAATTAATAGTTGATTTTATAATTGGATTATAGTAATCAATATAATTAATTTAATTTATTAAATTATAATTGATTATATAGTTGGACTATAGTAATCATTATAATAAATAGTACATAAAATCGTTGATTAAATAGTTGGCCTGTTAGAATCAAGATAATTGAAAGATTAGTGTTTAAAATATAATCATTGGTAAAAAATATATTTAAACGACTTTAATTTTCAAATTGGGAATAAAACTTCAGGATAGTCCTGAAAACTAATAAGTTACTTTATTTGATAAAATAACATATTAGGCCTAAGCCCGGAGTTAAGCAAATAGTAGAGCATTATATTTGGAATATTCATGTGATGATAAATTTAGTGCTTAATCCATTAAGCTTGCCAAATAGATTCCTTAATTTCTTAGTCAGAACTAAGGATTAGATCCTTATAGTATGATATTGGAATTGAAGGATCTTCATAGATCTATCTTTAGATCTTAGAAGTACAAATTGCAATAGTAAACTCTTGGAGAGTTAATGGCTATACTCAATGAGACAAAGCCAAGTTTGCAATAAGGCAAGAAGCGCAAGGCGCATCTTACTTCGATATTCTAGAAGACCCAGGCTTGGCCGAAGACTTCTGGGGTACTGAAAAGGGCAAAGGAAAAGTCATTATAATCTTCTGGGAAGACAAATGACATATCCCAGAATGTCTACCTAAATTGTGGCAAACAGGGACACGAAAGCGTGACTGCCGTATGGACAAGGCAGACATGAAGGAATTGAATACGGACAAGGCTCTGACTTCAAATATGTTTGTCATAAACATGTTCGCTACTAGTATTAAAATTGGATTTTAGATACTAAAAGTGGTACATAAATATGTACTGATGTGCAGAATCTTCTATGAGCGGGATACTGACTTCAGTTGAGATTAATCTGCGAATTGAAAACGGGACGAGAGTAACTGTTTTAACCATAGATACCTAAATTTAGGAACTACCCTTCGGGTGTGTACTTAAATTAGGAAACTGTTACAATGTAACTAGTTTGACTAGATACATTATCTATATATCATGGTTTAATCTATTGCGGATATACCTTTATATTCTAGAACACTAAAGTGTTTTATTATATAAAGATGATATTGAGATAAACACATAGATGTGAATAACAGTATTTATATTTTGAATATAAATAAATCTCAAACGTATAACATGACAAACAAATAGCTAAAACTGAATTAATCAGTTGAAACTTAAATGTGGCATTGCTGTCTGGGACACAATTAAACAAGACTCGTATATCCACACTTTTGAAGAGTTGATACTAGGACGGATTTGATTCTAATCAAATAATATCTACGAATCTAGTTTATTATGCAAAGTGCCTAAAACACTATTTACTTGGTAAAAGTGCTAGTGCCACCGATCTGTTAGCCCTAGTTCATAGTGAAGCAAGTGGGCCCATGTCTAGCTAGGCTAGTGGTGGATATGAATATTTCGTGACCTTTACGGATGTGGCATCACATTATGGTTATGTGTTTCCTTTGAAACATAAATCGGAAACTTTTAGAGTTTCAACAAGAAGTAGACAAACAGATCGGCTAAAGTATTAAACAATCACGGTTAGACCATGATGAAAATACTTAAGCAATAAGTTTCTCGTATACTTGAAAAAGTATAGTATTCTTTCAATGAGGACTCCTCCCGGAACACGTCAGTTGACGGTGTGTCCAACGGAGAGATCGAATTTTTTTAGACATGATAAGGTTAATCATGAGTCGCTTTGAGCTACCATTTCCTTCAACGGATACGCATAAACAGTGTAGAACTTATTTAGAATAAGGTTCCATAAAAATCTGTTTGACAGACTTTATATTAGATATAAACAGGAAAGAAACTGGGATTTCTCATTCCTGAAGATTTGGGAATGCTAGGTATATGTTTGGATGATACCAAACTAGAACCCAAATCGGATAAGTGCCTAAGTTGTAGGTTATCCTAGGGAAACCAAAGTATAGTAATTACACAACTCACTTGAGAACAATGTAATTGTTGCTCGCCATGCGGTTTTCCTAAGAGGAATACCTATATGCAGTGGTAAGTGGGAGAATAGTAAAACTCGATGAAAATCGGAGTAATACTATTCAAGGCACCGATTCATTAATGGAACACAAATAGTTCATCAAGGATGAAACTATACAATAATCTTCGAATACACAAGAACCACGTAAGTCGGAGAGAGTCAGAAAATAACCTGGGGTATGGGTTTCTGATCTCACCTCGTAAAGATGTCAATCTTATAGAGGAATACGAACTGACTACGTATGAGGTAGTGATACAAGGTATCGACTCCCTATTATGGCAAAGTGCCATGATGTCCAAAATGGATTCCATTTATACCAACTAAGTTTGGATACTAGTTATTGTACCGGAAGGCATTGTGCCTATTGATACTATAAAGTCTTCAAAGAAGACATACATGAAAGGTAACATACCAACGTACTAAGCTATGCTTGTAGCGAAAAGGTATTGTTATCAACATTGTGTAGATTACGACGAAACCTTTTACTTGTTGCCACAGTAAATCCATTTGGATAATGTTTGCAAAAGCTGTATGTTTCATTTTTGAAATATGATAGTTGAATGGCAAAGTCATTTTCCTTAAAAGGAAACCTTTTGGAGGATGTTTATAACATCCCGACGGTTTTGTCGTACCATAACTAGCAAACAAGGTTTAGAGGTTATTCGATCCATGTATGGATTGAAGCAAGCATTGGGTTCTTAGAATTATCGTTTTGATGTAATCATAATGATGTATGATTTAATTCAAAACGAAAGTGATTCTTGTATATATAAGAAGGTTAGTGGGAGCGCACTGACAGTGAAAGTCCTAAAAATGATGACATATCATTTCTTGGAAATGATATTCCCATAAAACAATCGGTGAAAGCTTGGCTTTCATGAAAAATTCTCCGTAGAATTCTTTGGAGAGACAACCTTTATTCTAGGAATAAAGATCTACTGGGATGGATTTAAAGTTGTTACTACTCTCTGAGAAATCATACATTGAAAAATGTACTTGACCTTGTGTCTCATACGCTTTGAGCATATGGAGTCACAATCAGGCCAATCCAAGTGATAGTCATTGGATTGAGGTTAAGAACATACTTAGTATCTTAGAGGAACTAAGGATGCTTTCTTATACTATGGAGAATGAGAACTTGAAGTGACTGGGATCAGCTTTGCAAGTTTCCTAACCAATAAAACCGACTATAAGTCGTAACAACGGTACTACAAAGTTTGAATAACGGAACAGTGAGCTGGATATCTTCCAAGCAAGATACTGTTACCGAATAAACAACACAAGTGGATTATTGCTGCAGCTGAGGTAGCAATAGAAGCCTTCTGGATTGATAATAATACTAATCAGATTAGGAATAGTTCTGTTAGCAGCTGAGCTAGGCTACAGCACAGGCTAAAGAATTAATGATCTCATCAACGATCCAGATATATACTTCAGTAATACATCTGATTCGTTAGGATCATACATCGTGGCGATGTGATGATCGAATAAATCACATCAGATGATAATAATGAAAATCCGCTGACGAAAGCATTTCCTCAGCAGTTTGAGCGAACCGTACATAGTTCGGGTGTAGGACACTTGAGTGACTGGCTATAGGCCAAGTGGGAGATTGTTGGACAGTTATGACCCATAGCATCAATATTTGTACAGATCATGGTGTTGTTGTACAAATTAACTATGTGACAAATGAAATTACTCTTTTATCATTTGTGATTGGATCACCAAGATGTATAAATGATGAAAGGTCCATATGATTAGTTCCTGGATTGAGATGATATGAGACAGTATCAATCTATGAAGGTTTAATTATTAAATATCCCTAGTCAGAGTATTATTGAGATTAGACATCGATAATGCGTAAAAGACTAGTATTACTCTTGTGCGCGTTGTGAGGGCATAACGACATAGTTCTCATACATTTGGGTATAGGACACTCATGCAAGTGTAGTAGGAGGTTGTGTTTTACCGATGGTACGGAAAACAGCTTCGCTCTGGATAGACCCCTCGAATTCCATTGGTAGTATGACTATGTGTCTATGGAAGTCCGAATCAGGGTAGGTGTATTTGGTCTTAACCTGAGACTTGCACCGCTTGTACTTGCGACAATCAATATACTTTGGTTTTGGTCGTCCATGGCTTTAACAGGGTTCTGTGTACGCCTCTTCTGGGTATATTGAGAATCGTAGTGTATTGGGTGTGATGTCGAGACGGAAGTATCACTCCAGTTATAGTGGAGATGATGATCACGCAGGATACGGTACTGGTGCTCTCATGTTTATCCGATTATAGAGACTAGTTACCAAAGATGCTATATGTGCTTCATACGGGGTAGACACAATTCCAGCCCCAGGCCTTGCACGTGACATCTGATGCTGGATCGATATACACAATACTACGTATACTACGCCAGATATAGATCACATATTCCTGTAAGGATATTTTTGGAGAATTGGGTAGGCATGACGCTTTGCTAGAAGCCAACCTTGTCTTGTAAATCGGTAAAAAACGTAGTACTAGATACTTACGTGTTCGGATAGTCCGACGACCGTATTTACTGCCAATATATCCGGGGATCTCATGGGTCGCTTCTTGAAGATTCACCGATGACGTATGACTCACACTTTATTAATCTGGGATTAATTAGATGAGAGAGAAAATTAATCTGGGATTAATTACGGATATATTTTATCTAGGATAAAATATTAGTTAAAGAGAGAGAACGATTAATTTGGAATTAATCGATAAAATAATATATTCGATATATTATACGAAATTGGATTTCGACACGAAATTAAATTTAGATTTTAATTCGGGCGAATGAGTTAATTTAGAATTAATTCGTTAGCGACGTGAATGGTGATTTTGCTAGGCATAATTATTTAATTACGTCGCAACGGAAAATTCTTTAATTTGGAATTAGCGAACCCGAGCCCAGGAGTGTTTGCGGGCGCACTCGCATTGCGAATTTAAAGTGCGGCCCACAAGTCACATCAAGCGTCAAATCACTAGTCAATCGATTGATGTGATGTCTAGTAACTTTGAGTGATTTGACAACTTGTCATAAGTGGTGTGAATAGTGATGGGAGTGGTTGTTGGCATTTATGCCTTGACTTTTTGCATTTGGTAAATCAATTAATTGATTTTGAAAATTAATATTGTGTATTAGATACACAAACCAATTAAGACATCACTCTCTCTCTCCTTCCTCAACACACGATTTGGGAGCCATTTCCCTCCTCTCTCTCACGGTCTTGGACAAAAATTCTTCTTCCTCCATTTTCTTGGCAAGGCCGAAAATAACAAGGATGAAGATGGTGATTTTTGTGGCAAAAATCATCAAGAGCTAGCACTCAAAAGATGACATACAAAGGTGATAGGGAACCGCACTTGTGAGCTTGGAATCACAACACAAAAGCTTGGAGCTTGGAGGACCAAGATGGCCGAATTTTTGGAACTTCAAAATAGCCCACAGCCGAGCCTTGGAGGAGCTTCAAAGGGCATAAAAAAATTTTGTTGTTCGTCGTATCGCCTCAACCGATCGATGTAAGTATTCTGCAACTTCTTCGAGTATTCACATGTATGTTTCATATGCTTGATAATGATCCTTGGGACCTTAGAGAAACCCAACAGTAAGTCCATTTATGTCCTAGGTATGGCTTATTTTATTTACCAATGTGGGGTACAGAAAATCGTTCTCTCCTACGCTACAAGGGTGAACCTTGGCTACCTCAGTCCCTTTCCATCGGTAAAAGGCAAAGACCGCCCATTTACAATATTGACTAAGCCTATTATGGGGATCGTGTCATTGTCTAGAAACGACGAATTGGGACTTCAGTAATCACGGTTGTGGGGATGGACTTGGAGATATCCAAAAGAATACAAATATGCCACAACAAAGCGTACCTTTCCTGGATGAAAGCCAGTGCGGATATTGGACTCATGCATTTGGCATATTCGGATCATGTTTGGACCTTCTAAACCCATCAAGGTTTTATACAAGTTGGCCCATTATCATTTTAAAGTGTTCAATCAGATTATCGCGAGGTGAAAACTTGTCCCAGTTGAAAAGGCCCAATAGGTTACACTTTTGCGATAAAGTGGCTAAATAAATTTCGAACGATAGGGGTCCCAAACACAAGATGCCACGTTGTTATTTTGAAAACTTTTGGCCCAATCATCATAAGATATAAACTTGTCCCAGTTTAAATGGCCCAATAAGTTCGTATCCTATGACGAGAGGTCCAAATGGATCCAAATGACAATGGTCTCAAACACAAGCATAAGGGGTAGCTTTTATAAGACATATAACTATGGTTCATATGTGGGCTTATAAGGGTATGGATAAAGGATCCCGTCGGCGAAGGGTTACTCACAACTAGGTCTCCCCACTCAAGGGTTCGAGCGACCAAGTGAGCGCGCCTTTTTTATACCCTGAGGTACGTGCCAACGAGTGATGATGCCACATAACGATCCGCCGCCTTGAGTGAAAGTGACTTCATGGTACATGAGGCCATCGGGGTAAAAAGGGTATGCAAAATATATGAGACTTGGGTAATCAAAGCCAAAGCCACGGACACTACAAGGCATTATTTCGGGGCCGATTCTCTATCCCCAGTGGAGTCGCCATCTGTAGGAACGAAAACAGGGTTTACCGCTATGCCTATGATGTTCGGTAACCACGACACAATTGGGCTCACAGCCCGTAGAGAGTACGGAGTAGCCCGCGGGGGACTAAACCGGAGAATAAAGGAGTCGCCATCCAGTGTGAACTGGGAAATAATTTAAGGCCGCACTCACCCTTCGCAAGGGAAGACCTAAAACCGTTGGGTTCGGCATGGTCCCTTACTTATGCCAGTATAATGGACGGGTTCACACAATGGTATAACCAAGTCTTATGCAGCACATGCAAGATACTTCAAATAAATACACAAATTTGCATACCCATAAACATGAATATAAATACAACCAAATTAGATTGAGAAATACAAGGTACGATAACAAAAATCATAATAAATAATCCAAAGCGGAAAAGCATCCGTAAGTAAATAGCGAATAAAAGGAGGTGATTAGTCACACATATATGGGTATTTCCCAAGTGGTATTTGGAGTTGTATCCCAAGTACAGACCGTACTACCGTCCATTCGGATTCGGCTACGGAATTTATGTCCGGGTTTCCATCTGATATACCACAAGGGATAACACACACGATCATTAATGCAAATGTAAGTGGACATGAAAGTGGATGCGAAATAATATAGCAAAACATAAATAAATAAAAATAAAAGCGAGACGATAAAATAAATGGGATAAAATAAAATAAAGATAAACAGTAAAATAAATGCCGAATAATGAAATAAAGATAAACAATAAAGTAAATGCAAAATAATAAAATAAAGATAAATAATAAAATAAATGCGGAATAAGAAAATAACAATGAAAGTAAATGAAAAAATAAATAACAAAAAAAATAAATAACGGAACGTCAAAAAAAGATGTGACCAAAAGATTTGGCCATCTTTAATGTAGGACCTTGCTTGCCCGGTTGGACGTATTTCACGTCCAACCAAGCATGCCGCGTCCAGGATGGCAAAATAAATATAGTAAATGGTGCCCTCAGGTCGTACCTTTTAAGTTGCTTCTCGGAAGTGCGTTATGTCATTGCCGGAAGGAATAAAGCTTGTTGTTTTTCTAGTTTGATGATTCGCTATTTCTGCTCACTGTTTCATCATTTCTGCTCGATGTTTTGCGGTTTTCTGGACTGTTTGTGGGCTGTTTTCGGACTGTTTTTTAGACTGTTTTTGGGTGATTTTTGAGACGGTTTAGGGCTGTTTATCGGTTATAAAGGGGGTATTTTCTTCACTATTTTTTTTTGTTGTTTTGTGTTCGGTTGAGGGCTATCTTTGTTGCTTTGTGTTTGGTTTTCACGGTCTTGGTGAGGCTTCTTGGTTGGAGGGTTATTGGCTCGGTGAGGGCTGTTTTGTTGTGGTCAAAGGCTCTTTTTGTTGTTTGGTTTGGTGGGAGCTGCTTGTGAGTGGTGTGTCTTGTTCACGTGTCTGTGTGTTTTGTGTGTGTGTGTAATTGTTGTTCACAGTTTAAGGGGCTGCTTTTGTTTGGCTTGACTTTGAGATTTTGTGTTTCCCGAGTGAGGTTGAGAGAGAGTGTAGGGTGAATTGCCGTGAGTCTTAAAAGTGTCCCCAGGGTTTTTGGTTTAGTCTCCAATTTATAGTGACAAAGGATCTCCTAAGCAAGGAAATAAATCATGCAAATTTGGGAGATATTTTCCTAATTTATTTAGGGAACAAAATCTTAAAATTTGGTGAGGATGGGATTTCATATCTTGTTAAATTGGAAGGTGATTTTAATTATTTTGACATGTGTTTTGCATGGGAATATTTGGGAAGGCTTGGGTGTGTATGGTTGGCTTTGGGCGTGCATGGTGGGCTTTGTGGGTTATAGGGGTTTTGGGCCGAGGCTAAGGTTTGAAACAGAAACTGACTAAGCGAATCCGAGGCGGGCTAGTGAGTCGAATCCAATGAGGGGTTAATTTTGGAGGTTTTCTTTCCTTTCAGCATTCATTTCCCGCGACTTTCGCAATTTTTCAGGTAGTTCCTCCATACGAGGCTCATCATCGGGCTCATGCAAAAATACAGTGTCTACATTAAGCCATTACCGAAACCACAACAAATAGCCAAAGCCTAAACAACAAGAAATAGCCATCACCGAAACCCAAAAACCAGCTAAACCCGTGAAGAAAAACAACCAAAAACAACCCAAAAAATCGAGACCAAAAGCAACCATAATTACCAAAAAACAGTGAAGGAAAAACAGCCTAAAACCGTGAAAAGAACCAACAAAACAGCAGCCTAAAATCGTGAAACAACCAAAAAAAACATCAGCTTAAAATTGTAGAAAACAGCCCCAAAAACAACCAAATAGCCACCGAAAGAAACAGTAAAAATAGCAACCCAAAACAGTCAAAAACAACCAGAAAAAAATAGCCCAAAACCGCAAATACAACAACGAAACAACAGCCCACAAAAATAGTAAAAATCGTGGACTGAAACAACAAAAATAGTAAACAGCAAACAACAAGCAAAAAATAGCAAACAGCAAGTGAAACAGCGAACCAGAAGCAGCAAACAGCGAACCAGCTTCAATCCTTCCGGTGACGGCCTAACGCACTTCCGAGAAAGCAACTTATAAGGTAAGACCTGAGGGCACCCTTACAATCTTTATCTTATAGTTCTGGATGCTACATGCCTGGTTGGATGTGAAATACGTCCAGCCGGGTATGCGAAGTCCTACATCGAAGACGGCCAAGTTTATGGTCACATTATTTTTCTTCTTCGGCATTTTATTATTATTTTTTTTTTAATCTATGTAGTTTTTTTTTATCTTTTTATTTATTTATTCACTTTCATCGTTATTTTATTATTTCGCATTTAGTTTTTTATTCATCTTTTTTTTTGTCTATTTATTATTTTTATTATTTCGCCTTTATTTTATTTGTTCATGTTGGTGATTATCCGCATATGCATTATTATTCCATGTCTATTTTTTATTTACTTTGCATTAATGTTTATGTGTGTTATTATCCCTTGCGGTATATCGGATGGAAACCCAGACGTAAATTCTGTAGCCGAATCCGAATGGACGGTAGTGCGGTCTGTACATGGGATACAACTCAACATACCACTCGAGAAATATTCATATATGCGTGATTAACCCCCCCCCCCTCCCCTTTTTGTTTGCCATTTATTTATTGACATTTTTCCTGCTTTTGATTATTTATCATGATTTTCGTTATCGAATCTCATACTTCTTAATGTAATATGCTTTTATTATTTCTATTCATGTTTATGGGTGTGCAAATTTTTGTTTATTTGAATTATCTTTCATGAACTGCATAAGACTTGGCTATACCATTGTTTGAACCCGTCCATTATACTGGCATAAGTAAGGGACCATTCTGAACCCAGCGGTTTGAGGTCTTCCCTTACGAGGGGTGAGTACTGCCTTAAATCTTTTCCCAGTTCACACAGGGTGGCGACTCCTTTATTCTCTGGTTTAGTCCCCCGCAGGCTACTCTGTACTCTCTACAGGCTGCGAGCCCAACAGTGTCGTGGTCGCCGAACATCATAGGCATAGCGGTGAACCCTGCTTCGCTCCTACACATTGTATAGGGTATTGTCAAGTCCTCCCAAGAGATAATTATTGCACAAGAAGTCGCCTGACGACCATGTCTCTTCTCGTAGTTGCTTGGCTGTTTCTGTTTCTCCCTCCATAGGACCCGGAGGATATTTGAGGTACTTAGCCAACTGCAGTGTTGTCAGGTAGAACAACATTTTGCTCTGCCATTGTTTAAAGTTTGCTCCACCAAACTTTTCCGGTTTTTCTCCATGAGCGACCGGTGATTACGCCCGAAAAGTACTTGCGGTTACCGTAGTATAGTTGGGGTGTCGATTCCTCAGAGAGATGGCTACAAAGAAACTAATTTTTTAACAAAAATATTATTAATAACTTAATTAAATAAAATGATTAATTGGCAAATTAAAAGAAAAATTATGAAAAATACCCAACGATTATCAATAGAAAAAAGGCAGCAAAGTGTCAGGAATCCCTCTTGTATTACGTCCCTATATTTAATATTTGATTCCTTTTATTACTCAATTGAGGGTTTCACTTCTCAACCAAAAATCAGAAAATAAATCAATTTAGAACATATTAAATCATAAGGTAATTGGTATAATATTTTCTCTAGACTAAAATCACAATATTTTATTATTATGACCTATCTAATGTCGACAATATACCGAAGGGTAATACTGTAGCAGAAGATTAACGCACAAAATAACAATACCAGTCACAACTGGGTTCCCCAATCACACATAAAAAATAAAAAATAAAATAAAAAATAAAATAAAAAATAAAAAAAAAATAAAAAAGGCAAGACCATTCCTATATGAAAATTGGTAAAACACAAACTCTGGATTAATTAAAAATCAAAAAGTGAAAGAGAATAATAAAATACCAATTGTATTAAACATTAAAAATTATTCAGAATCAAAAACATAAATATAGGAATTTAACTACAAGAATTCTTCCCTAACTTTGCCTAGAAAATTAATTCTCCATAAAAGAAATAAACATAACCTGAAGAGAATGAAGAAACATCTTTTTCTGAATTTTCATTACTGCTCCAATTCTCCAAGTTAGGCGTTGGTCTCAGTATTGGCTTCCCTCTTCAATTTTGCGTCCAACCCCCCTCCCCAATTCTACAGCTCCCTTTTATAATAGAGCAAGCCTAAATATAATATGTTGTTCACGTTCTTTTCTTTTTAATATAGATTTTTTGCCCTAATAATAAAGCCACTGACACAAGCAATCCATTTAAGTTAAAACTCTCTCTTTTGCCTTCAATTCAGGTGGGCCTTTAATTATTTTTCCTTCACATCACTTATTTGGTTTCCATTTTAATTTCCTTTGATGTGCTGAGTCTTTGACTTTTCCCAAATTGAATTTTAACTTGCCAAATCAACCAACTTTAATGAAGCAACTTCTATAAGGCATTAATTTTCATTCCAATTCCTACAATAATAAAGAGGAAAATCACTAAATTATCTTAAATATTGAACACTCTCTAAATTAATATAATAATAAAAAGTATATAATAAAATATAAAATATAAAGCTAAATATTTAACAATAAACCCGAATAAGTGATGTTCAAAGTACATTTTATCCCAATCCCCAACTAGCTTATTGCTAGTCCATAGTAATTCAAGCGAAAAAAGAAAGTACGAACTAAACTAAATTTGAAATAAGATAAAATAAATAAACTATCTAAGCCACTTTCGTAGGGATCACAATTGCATTTAGCGTATGCAATAAGCCTTTAAACCCATAGGTGGCCCTAGTGGACGAGTTATAGTCTCGTGAGGGCTTACAGTGAAGATACCCACAAACGTCATTCAAAACATAAATTAAAGATAACAAAAACACAAACAAAATTAATGATGTAAAATAAAAAATAAAAATGTGTCTTAGTCAGATTTACGCAATAATATCCTCAAAGAATACTTAATGACATAGCTTAAAGAAACGTTCAAAATACAATCTAAGTCGCAACCTTTTCGAAAAGGTAAGCTTATCATGAGCATATTTGTGTGTGTGTAAATCAATTCTAACAAATTTCATTCCTCAAATCATCAATCTTAACAATATCAAAACAAAAGTTCCTCCAAATGGGTCTAACCAACGTATTATCTTAAAATCTCCACAAATTAGTCATTCTCTCTATGTTTTTTTTTTTTAAATATTTCATAAGGCAAGGTATTCTTTTTTTCTTTTTTTTTTCATTAGTTATTAGCTTTCACACTACATGTTAAGATAGCCCTCTTCTCACGGTAGATCTTCCTTTACATACTGCTGGTACATAGGCCCAGATTACTCATGGATAGCTTCACAATTAATAGTTATAGGTAGCTATTTCTAACCAACTAGCATGTGGATATTACATTAGAGATAAATGTCTAGGCATGTGGTCATACATTCGATCGAACAATCTCAATTTTATTGTATCAATATGAAACCTGAAGTCTGAACTAGGCTAGAATCGATAAGTTCTTAAATTAAAACATACTCAAGATAAAACTCAACTCAAAGATTCAAAATTGACTCAAATAGTGTTTATCTTTTTCTAAGATCCATAGCCTAAAGTAGATCAATAATTGTATTTCGTATCATCAGACTATGTATATCCAACTAAGACAAAATTTATTTTTTTAATAAAGATATGAAAACAGGAATAACGCATGAACAACCAGATAAAACATATGATATTACCACCTCCAACCTAAATTAAACATTGTCCTCGATGTTAACAATAATAAAGATGTTAGAAAATGAATGAGTTCACCAGATAAGAGAGATCATGAACCTTGGTGAAAAATGATGTCGTCCTGCAAAAGAATCAGGAAATAAAACAAAACAAATCAAACAAAAGGAAAAAGAAAAAAATTAATTAATTAATAAATAAAAATGTACAAACAATGAGGAGGTAAAGATTAATCCTCATAAGTCGGGTCAACAAGAGGGGCATCCTCCGCTGCAAGGATCTTATTATCAAAGAACGGTTTTAACCTCTGTCCATTAACTTTGAACACTCTACTGTCTCTGGGTTTTCCACTTCGACAGCTCCATGTGAGAAAACTTGTGACACGCTCAAAAAGTGGTTATTTACTCCCAAGTATAAGAGTGTCGAAGTAATAAAATAATCCAGTAAGTCTAGGGTCAATCCATAGAGAATAGATTTAGTATGGTAAAATAATAATTTAAATGAAAAGAAAAAAAGATTTGACTTGTTTGAAGTTGTTTGGAGAATTTGAATTAGATGACAGCAATAAAATAAAATATTAGGGTTATGGGATCCACTTTTAATATTTTATATTTAGAAATCTCACTTTTTATAATATATAAATTATCATTATAACCCAATTAATTAACTTCTGGAATTAACTATGCCAAAACATATAAAATCGGTCATAAAGGCGGTAGTCATTTCTGTCGATAACTAGTCCTGCCAAGGTACTAAATATGCCAAAAATATAAAACCAACGATAAAGGCGGTGATAACGTTTGTCTATAACAAGTCCAGTTAGGCACTCAATTATGCCAAAATCATATGAAACCAGCCATATAGGTGGTAGAAAAGTTTGTCAATAATTAATTCAGATCTCAATTAATTATTTTACATTACTATTTATATATTATAATATAAGTGAGATTAATCTAAACTTTAATAATAAAAGCTTCACTCATTCCCCCAACATAAAGTAATTAGCTACTCATACTGTAATTAAAAACACACGTAATTTATTACTGAAATGGAAAGACATTACAAATACAATCTTCAATTCCTTAAGAAGAAATCAAAGAAAGTATGAAATGGAAAATTAAATTATGGCTTCAATTTATAGGCAAAGAAAAGGCTTCCACCAATTTCTACACCAAACACTCCACAAATGTTGTTTTTTTTTTGTTTTAAGATTTGATATTTAACACTTTGGATTCTTCATCAATTTCGGTCTTGAAAACTTCAGAATTCGAAAATATGAACATCAAAATTGTATATCTTTGAGGCTTCTTTCATCTGGAACTTGAATCACCTTAATCTGATATAGGAGTAAAAAGTTATAGCCAAAATACGAACATTACACAGGGTTGAAATTTCTGAAGTTGTACACTATTAGAACACTATATTAAATTTATGGCCTCCAAAATCCAAATGTCAAGTCCATTTTTCTAGATATGCATCCAAAGTATTATTTCACATAAATAAAAGATAAAAATCACAACTAACATAAATATAATTATTATTTAACAATTGTGCTAAATTATGGGGAATAATAAAACCACAAGTGTAAAATGATATATTATTCGCTTAATAAATATGCACTTTTTAGTCTCAATCACATCCCCCAACCAGATTATTACTAGTCTCTAGTAATCTAAGCGAAAATTGAAAAGTGAAATTCTTATCAAAGTTAGTAATTGTTTTATTTCCTTCTAAATTACTAAATAAGTAAATTCTCATGTACTTCATACCATTCTCTATATACACAATTAACAAGGTATTAATCAATTCATTATGTCCACAATATTCACAAGTGTAGTTGAAAAGAGAGTAATATTTTTGTCCTAAAGTTATATCAGAATTCACACCTTTTTGACAATGAAAATTTATTTATAAATGCAAATATATATATATATATATATATATATATATAATACATCTTCAATCCTTGTAACAAGTTTTGGACCACTGACTCCAAACCAGCTGGCTTTAGGGCACTAGGTGTTAAGACACCCCTACGGAATTATTGCTTGGATCTCAAATGTTAAAAGCTCTACCATTTGACGCGAACAATCAATGCTTATCGAGGCAATATGCTCGGTTACTAAGTAAAAGCATGGTTAATTTCATTTTTTCATTTTTTCATTTTTTATTTTTTATTTTTTATTTTTTTAATATAAATACAAATTCCACTGCTTTTCGGTGCTATCTCCAATAAACTAGAGAAATGAATATTACAAAATTTTCACTTACAACCCATGATCATATGTTACCGTGTATGTTGATAATATATGTCAAATGAGCATATAAAGATCAAATTTAATCAATATTATGGAGAATTTACAAATTTAAATAATTCAAAATGAAATAAACAACAAATAACTTGTTACGAATTAGACTAAGATTCTTCTCAAGAGCGAAAACTCCTTACACAGCTATCTCTGAACAACAATTTCACTTGGTTAGTAAAAAATTAAAACAAATTTTTTTTTAATAAAAACACACAAATAAAATAAAAACAACAAGTCAACTATCCCCTCCCCCCAACCAAATTGAGACATTATCCCCAAATATATGAATAAGAAGAAGTAGAGTTTAAAAAACATCACATGGTTAGTGTGGATTTGACAATTAAATCTACAGCTAAAAGAAAATTACAGATTAAGATCTGGATTTACTCTGCACTTCTTGCCACGATCGTTATCAGACCAGTCCAACTTGGAAAGAATATGGTATATTTTTGGTTTATAAGCTAAGAGTTGGTCGATTAAACTATCACATTTTCTTGCAGTTAGGAATATATCTTTTACCCATTTTGAAATAAACTCATTTCTTTTAGCATCTTCAAGAAATACAAAAAGAAAATAAAAAAATCCATCAACATTAAACAGTCCAATGGGTTTTTGGTGAATGTTCAAGTTCGCCCATGACGTAACTGTGAAAATTTCTTCCAACGTGCCCAATCCTCATGGTAAAGCAATAAAAGCGTTAGCATGATTGATCATTTCAATAAGTCTTTCAGACATATCAGAAACAATACATTCCTCTCCATTTGATTTTCTGATGATGTTATCCTCTGTCAAAAGTTTTGGAATGATCCCTAAAGCTTGACTACCACCATCTTGTACAGCCTTTGAAAAACATCACATCAATTCAAGATTGCCACCTCCATAATGATAAGCGGTAAATATATCAATATTTACCGTCCTTTTGACATAATATTTTGTATACTTTCTTGAGTTTTGTGAATATTTTGATGTGTTTTGTGTGTTTTGTAGATAAATAAAATAACAGGACTCTCTGGAATCAAATCAGGGACAAAACATCGAAAAAAAGACAGAAAAGGCAAAAATGTAAATTTCCTGCTAAAATGCGTCGTCTGCTAACATATGCCTCTAACACGCGTCAGACACGTGTCAGAATCAGAGAAACATGCTATCATGTGTTTTTGCTAACAAGTGTCTGCCACGTGTCAACATCACAACAATTAAGATAACATGCGCCAGACACGTGTCATCATCACATACTGCCGATACTAATAATTCAGCTACCGACGAACCGCGTACATGTGTCATCATCTCTGAAAAACCGCATGCCATGTGGCAAGAATTTATGGCGCGTCGCGATGCGCAAGGTTGCGCGTGTCACGATGCGAGAGACCTCGACTTGCCTATAAATTCAGGCCGATTTCATTTCAAAATTTCATACCTTCCTAGAGTTCCTAATAGGGGACTAATGATTGTATCTTGTTTGTTTAAGTTTTTGTAATTTAAATTAAGCATTTTTATTTATTTACTTTCAATACTTTTAATTATGCACTTTTATTTTCAGTAATAGTTTTATTTTATTTACTTTTTATTTCTTTTATGTTCAGTAGTTAATTTACTGCTGGGAAAGTGTGAAGCTTTTTATTATTATAATTTAGATCAATATCCCTCAATTATAATATATAATTATCTTAAACCCTGATTTAATTGGATACCGCATTTATGGTCGGTTGGACTTAATTAAATTGATTTTAACCTGACTAAATTGGATACCACATTCATGGTCGGTTGGAATTAATTATAACTTGACTTAATCAGGATACCGCCTATATGGTCTGTTGGTGATTATCATGCAAATTTATATATTATAATAATGGAGATTTCTAAATTAGAAATAGTAAAGGTAGATTAATCTCACTTATATTATAATATAGAAATTGTAATTTAATTGATTAAAAGTTGATACCGCCTTAATGGCTGGTTTTATATATGTAACATAATGTGACACCGCCTATATGGTCGGTCTTTAGGTGACAGATGATTACCGCCTATAAGCTGGTTTATGGATAAATAATAACACAACATTTATGGCTAGTTCAACTTAAATGGGTAACACTGACAATTTTCATATTATAATAAAGTGAGATTTCTAAAAGTGGATCCCCTAACCCCTAGCATTTTATTTTTATTCTAGGGAATTGATGAAACACAATATTAACAAGATTAATAATTGATTCAATTATATTATGGGTAATTCTTTAGTTTGTTTATTGAATCTTAAGCTTAATGCTTCTTGTTGCCTGATCACCAATAAGATTGATGTGGTAAACTTAAAATGAACTTGGAAAAGAGATTTTAGGTTTCAGCCTTAAATTCAATAGCCCACGATCTCCCTTAAGGATAGATAACCCTTGATCTCCTTACAGAATAGACATATACCTGTCGGGCAGGGGTAGCCATAATTGGAACTTAATCTTAATGAATTCAGGTAACTTGGTTAAAATAGACATATGATTAATTAGGTTATTTAGGTGTTTACATCTGACCATTGAAAGAGGCTTTTGCATATCTTCGTGTTCCAGGTTAGCAAAATGAGTTATTACACATATATAAAAGAATCAATTCATCTTTAGAATAATATTGTATGGAATCACAACCCTAGATATTTGTGTTTTTTGTTTATTTTCCTTAGTATTTTCTTTTGTATTTTTTTTTTATTTATTTAGCAAATCCACATTCAACCAACCAATCAAGCAATCACTCTCTTCTCCCTTTAATTAGATACCTGTAAATAAATAGAATCAATAATTAATAACAACAGTAGAAATTAAGTCCTTGTGGGATCGATATTTTTATACTACTTGAGCGATATGTGCGCTTGCGTTACGTGTGTGATTTCACCGATCACATAACTCTACCCAATTCTTTTACAGCCTCAATAAATTCTATTTAGTTCCACAGCTAGTTCCATAAAACACACATATATTAATGACTCGTCTGCTTGAAATTGTTTCCATTTTTTGCTTTCTCTCTTATCTGGATGTGTTGAAGAGAGAAATGACGAGCTGAAATTATAGATCCTGAAAAATGGTGAGTAATAATTGTACTATGACCTGCAAAATGAAAATTGTCAGATGAACAATAAAATATATCATGAATGTAAAAAAGTTTAGATACTGTCGGTGGAAATTTAAAGTAAAGGAAATCAAAGAAGTAAAGTAGAGAAAAGGAAATCAAAGCAATTATTGAAATAATATGTACAGATAGTTGTGGTTGTGGCTCACATCTTCCTCTGGTTTTACGTCCAGTAATGGCTTGAACGCCCCTTATGGGTCGGGGATATGCTTCCCATCCAATTTTCTTATAAATTGGCAAACATGTTCTTTTAAAGTCAGATTCCCGAGACTATAATGTTGTCTTTCTTTTTGAAATTGTGTATGCAAATTGTGAATTATTCGATGAACATGTCCATTAGGTTGCATCTCAAGAGTCAATGATATATCATCTAAAGACTCCTTACTCAAGCCATCTCTAATGAATTGAATTTATTCCCAGTTCATCAAAATTTTGATTATCTTTATCATCTCCCAGCACTTGTGTAGAATCAAGTAAAACATCATTAGGATTATTCGAATCTAATTGCATACTTGATTCAATAAAATTAGATGTACAAATTTCTGTAGGATCAGATAAACATCCCTGAAAATATTCCTCCATAATTAATTCAATTAGATCCATGCTCTTGTCTTCATTGTCCTCATCGTATGGTTGTTTGCTCATGTCAAAGATATTAAGCTTCAACGTCATAGTGCCATATGAAAAATTCATGATTCCATTCCTACAATGTATTAAAGCATTAGCTGTTGCTAAAAATGGACGACCAAGTATTACATGAACTAGCTTATAATTGTTTACTTCAAGTTGTGTTTCTAAAAGAATAAAATCCACAGGATGTATGAATTTATCGACTTGAATTAACACATCTTTTACAATTCCTTTCGGTATTTTAACTAATCTATCGGCAAGTAAAAGAGTAGTTGAAGTTGGTTTTAACTCGCCAATATTAAGTTGTTGGTAAACCGAAAATGAAATCAAATTTACACTGGCTCCAAGGTCAAACAAAGCATGTTCAATTTTTTTTATCTCCAATAATACATGAAATAGTCGGACAACCAGGCTCTTTATATTTTAAAGTATTATTGGTGAAGAGAATAGAGCTTACATGTTCTGCTAGAAAAATTTTCTTTCTTACCTGATGTCTTCATTTAACAGTGCACAACTCTTTCAGAAATTTGGCATAAGATGGTATCTGTCGGATGACATATAACAAAAGAATATTGACCTTTACCTATTTGAATATTTCATAAATCTATGAGGAATGGATCAATTTCTTTGTTTTTAATGCTTGAGGAAATGGAGGTGCATGTGACAAGTCATTATCATTAATGGTAGGTAATGGTTCATTAACCTCTTCTTTACCCTCTGATTCTGATTTATTTTCAATTTAATGAGGTTCAAAATTAGGTTTGGATGGTTCACATGTTCTAATGGATCCCGACCTAAGGTTTTGCGGCCAAATTTTATCTTTATCCTTTAAAGAAAAAAGGAAAAACTTAAGTCGAATTATGTTCATGATGCAATTTTGATATGTACAAGTATTACATACCTCTTCGAATTTCCTCAAGTGCTTATAAGGATTTTCTGATTCAAAACCATGGAATGTGGGTAAAAGTTGGATGATACCTGGTTTGAAATTGAAACGTGATGCATCTGGAGGGAAAGCAATGCAAGATGGTGATCCCGTCCTGGTAGGATTCATGAATTCTCTGAAAGTCCTTGAATGATTATGATCGCCATGCTGAGACTCATTTACTTCTTGATCTATTAGATTTTCAATTCGAGTAGGTGGATTGGCCATTCTGACTGAGGATGAAAGCGATGGGGAATCTCTGTTTAATCTTCCGCTGGATGATCGAGACCAGTGTCTCATGCAACCTAAATAAAAATAAAACAAATACAAATACAATATTTACAAAAAGGAAATAAATGAAAAGATTAAAAAAAAACTACAAAAGAAAAAAAATTACAAAAAAAATTATTCTATCTACTAAATTGTATTCCCCGGCAATGGTGCCAAAAAGTTGACACGCTCAAAAAGTTATTCTTTACTCCCAATATAAGAGTGTCAAAGTAATAAAATAACCATGTAAGTCTGGGGTCGATCCATAGAGAATAGATTTAGTATTGTAAAATAATAATTTAAATGAAAAGAAAAAAAAGATTTGATTTGTTTGAAGTTGTTTGGAGAATTTGAATTAGATGACAACAATAAAATAAAATACTAGGGTTATGGATCCACTTTTAATATTTTATATTTATAAATCTCACTTTTTATAATATATAAATTATCATTATAACCCAATAATTTACTTCCGAAATTAACTATGCCAAAACATATAAACCGGCCATAAAGGCGGCAGTCATTTCTGTCGATAACTAGTCCTGTCAAGGTACTAAATATTGCAGAAACATAAAACCATCCATAAAGGCGGTGATAACATTTATCTATAACAAGTCCAATTA
>SKCR01038463.1:0-62174 GCA_019454045.1 Zanthoxylum bungeanum | reverse complement strand
TTCCACAATCAAAAGAGGTCGTGTCTCCATACGAGACTCATCATCGGGATTTATATGCAAAAATGCATTGCCTACAGTCGCCCCAACTTTGATGGGACTTGTGCAGTGTGTGACAATGACAATCCTATCAAAGTATGTGCAATGCATTTTTACTTACCTGGCTCGCCAGCTGCCACTTGACTTGCCTGTTGTGTTGAGTTGAGTTGATTTTGTTGTGCCATACCCGGCGTGTTCAACCTCATACCCGAGGTGTCGCGGTTGCATCTCCATACCTAGAGTGTCGCAGAGTTGATTTTGTTGTGCCATACCCGGTGTGCTAAACCCCATACCCGAGGTGTCGCGGTTGCGTCTCCATACCTAGAGTGTCGCAGAGCTGATTTTGTTGTGCCATACCCGGCATGCTAAACCCCATTCCCGAGGTGTCGCGGTTGCGTCTTCATACCTAGAGTGTCATTGAGCTGATTTTTTTGTGCCATACCCGGCGTGCTAAACCCCATTCCCGAGGTGTCACGATTGCGTCTCCATACCTAGAGTGTCGTAGTGATATCTCCATACCCGGAGTGTCGTACCTGGCAAGCTAAACCCCAAACCCGAGGTGTCGCTGTTGCGTCTCCATACCTAGAGTGTCGCAGTGATATCTCCATACCCGGAGTGCCGTACCTGGCAAGCTAAACCCCATACCCGAGGTGTCACGGTTGTGTCTCCATACCTAGAGTGTCGCAGTGATATCTCCATACCCGGAGTGCCGTACCTGGCAAGCTAAACCCCATAACTGAGGTGTCGCGGTTGTATCTCCATACCTAGAGTGTCGCAGTGATATCTCCATACCCGGAGTGCCGTACCTGGCAAGCTAAACCCCATACCCGAGGTGTCGCGGTTGCGTCTCCATACCTAGAGTGCCGCACCTGGAAAAACTGATGATGTGTCTCCATACCCGGAGTGCTGATGATGTGTGTCTCCATACCCGGATTGCTGATGATGTGTGTCTCCATACCCGGAGTGCTGATGATGTGTGTCTCCATACCCGGAGTGCTAATGATGTGTGTCTCCATACCCGGAGTTCTGATGATGTGTGTCTCCATACCCGGAGTGCTGATGATGTGTCTCTCTATACCCGAAGTGCTGATAATGTGTCTCTCCATACCCGGAGTGCTGATGATGTGTGTCTCCATACCTGGAGTGCTGATGTGGGCCTCGCCCCAAACTAATACTGATGTGGGCCTCGCCCTCAAACTGATATTGATGTGGGCCTCGCCCCAAACTGATGTTGATGCGAGCCTCACCCCCAAACTAATACTTATGTGGGCCTCGCCCCCAGACTGATACGGATGCGGGCCTCGCCCCCAGACTGATACTTATGTGGGCCTCGCCCTCAAACTGATACTGATGTGGGCCTCACCCCAAACTGATGCTGATGTGGGCCTCGACCCTGGGACTCATCCCCAAAACTGATGCTGATGTTTCATTTCAACATATTGTATTGCCTCTTCTTGAGATAATCCTGATAGTTAGACATATTTTCATCCTCAACGAATGCTTCGCGTCAAAACCTGAAAACCTTCAAAGTAATCGATACACTCAACTCCAATCGTCTGAATAGGTGATCCGAACTATACTCCTAGTGTGTGTGTGCCAAGTCTCTTTCGCAGCTTAATTCTTAAGTAAGCCAACTCGATGATTTCGTCTCAGAGAATCGGATCAGTGGGTCTAACCAACCTAGATGTCTTAATCACACTCTGTGATTACTTCGTCATACTCAACATGATATAGTTTTCTTCTTTTCCTTGTCTCTTTCTTTTCATTCTTTTCATTCTTTTAATTCTTTTTCTTTTTTTCTTTTTCTCTTTTCTTTCTTTTTTTTTTCTTTCATTTTTCTTTTTTTGACACACCTACCATTTAAGGTAGCATTTCTCCTCATGGTGGTCCTAATACTCGCCCATGTGTAGCTTCACGCTTATCGGTTATAGGCGGTCTATTTTTCTTTTCTTTTCATCGCAGAGACTTTTTCTTTGTTTCCAACCATATCATATATCGTAGCATAAGTAAACCATGGTGGACATCCAGAAAAACGGTCATTCACTGATCCATTATCTCTTCGACTAGTCGTCTTGTAAACTACTCAGGCTTCTACTTTTGAGATCCTGTAATCAAGTGCTCGTGAGTCTAGCCGAGATCAATCCATTCAGAGTACCGGACGAGAGCACGTCTCGCACTTATCAATTCTAAGGTTTCTCCCTACAGCAAACAATGTCATCACCTGACATATGCCTAGCCATCAAAGACTTCTCTCTCTCTTTTTTTCTTTCTTTTTTTTTTTCACTCACTCACTCCACTGAATTCTTCCTTTCCATTGCTGATAATGTGGGCTTCGCCCCCCTGAGATCCATTCCTGGAACTCATGCTGATACAGGCCTCAACCCTGGGATTCCTACCCGAAACTAAAACCAATATGGGCCTCAACCCGAATCTGATACTGTGCTTTTGCTGTTTCTGATCGGCTTATCTTTGCCGCTTTCTCTTTTTCTTCTTAAAAACCTGTGAATACCAAACAAAACAAACAAAAAAGGAATGAAAAACATGTTACGTGTATGCATGCATGCATGCATGAGTTTTCTATCCCGTCGGGTTAGGTCTTCTACCAATTCTCTTGGTGACTGCTCAGTCTTCTCTTCCTCAGGCAAAGTACTGCTTCAATCTGTCAACATTGATCGGCTCGGTGAACTCATTCCCTTCCAAGTCTGACAATCTCACTACTCCATTTCCCATTACTTTATGGACGATGTAGGGTCCCTCCCAGTTTGGTATAAACTTTCCTCTCGGGTCTATTGTCGACGACTTCGACTGTTTAAGCACCAAATCACCATTTCTAATCTTGGTAGGACGCACCTTCTTATTGAATGCTCGAGCCAACCTCTTCTGGTATATCTGCATGTGATGCAAGGACTTCATCCTCTTCTCGTCAAGTAGTGCTAATTGTTCAAACCTCTGTGAGGCCCATTCTCGTTCAGGCAATTCTGCTTCTGCTAATACCTGCATGGACTGTATCTCAACTTCCACCGGTAATACAACTTCCATTCCGTAGACCAAAGAGTAAGGCGTGGCTTTTGTTTCCGTTCTCACTGAAGTTATGTACCCCCACAGGGCGTACGGTAGCTTATCAGCCCAATCTTTGTAATTCTCAGTCATCTTTGCTAAAATTGTCTTTATCATCTTGTTGGCTGCCTCGACTGCCCCATTTGCCTGCAGCCTGTAAGGTGAGGACTTGTGATGGCCTATTTCATACTTATGTAGCATCGCCTTTGTTTCTCCTTGAAATTAGACTCCATTGTCCGTGACCACATGGTGCGGCATATCATACCGAAAAATGAGATTCCGAGCTATGAACTTCGCCATTTGCTTCGCTGTAACATTGCGGAATGATTCGGCTTCCACCTATTTTGAGAAGTAGTGTACTGCCACTACTATGAAGCGATGTCCGTTTGACGCGTTCGGTTGAATCTCTCTGATCATACCTATTCCCCATGCTGAGAAAGGCCACGGCTCTGACAACCCATGCTGGCAAATGATTCAAATTACCATGTGCTTGACAATCATGACAGTACTTTACTAGCTTCGCGCAGTCAGCTTCCATGGTCGACCGGTAAAAGCCTTGTCTCACTATCTTATGGGACAAATTCAACCCGTTCATGTGCGGTCCACATACACCGGCATGTACTTCTTCCATTACCTTCTGAGCCTCTTCTTTTCTCAAACACTTTAGCTGAATACCATTTGTCTGCCTCTTGTACAGTTCTCCCTTCAAACTCATATACTGAGAAGCTAACTTCTGAATGGCTATCCTGTCTTTTTTGCTCGCTTCCTCTGGGAGTTCCCCATGTTCTAAGTACCACTGGATATCATGATACCAAGGTTTTCCATCGTTGATCTCTATTTCCAAGATTCTCTCTATCTCATAAACAGGTTTACTCGCTGTTGTCAATACCAGTGGTCTCATCACCAATTTCTCTGGATTTTCCCAAGTTGCGGCTAATGTTGCCAATGCGTCTGCCATCTGATTCTCTTCTCGTGGTAAGTGCTGGAATTTGCAGTCAGGGATAGCCTGTGCCAGATTTCTGAGGTAGAATAAGTAAGGCTTCGACCATTCTTCTTTTAACTCCCATTCTTCTTGTATTTGTCGGACTACTAACATCGAGTCTCTATAGACTTCCACGCTCTTAGCTTTCAAGGCTATCAATGCCGTTAGTCCAAAGGTGCACACTTCATACTCAGCCATGTCATCATCAAAGACAGGGATATCATCACTCAATCTGTTTGGAGGGTCCTCACGCCTCACATTCTCAGAGCCTCCCCCAGCACATGGCACAACTATAATAGCTATAGTGGCGGTCAAAGCTTGCAACTGCTCGTTAACCTTAGTGAGACTAGTCTCCAACTGATCCATACGAGATACCTCGTTCCCTGATTCGCTCATGTTTGCTAACGGCTTTTTGATGAGTCTTCCCTCTTACCCCTAACCCAACGGATATCTATGATGGCTTTTAAGACACAAAAGGTTAACATGATGCGTGTATGCATGAGATGCATGAGATGCATGCAATGTATGAGATATATAAGTCGGCCCATTATCATTTTAAAGCATTCAATCATACTATTGCGTGGTGCAAACTTTTCCCAGTTGAAAAGGCCCAACATGTTTACACCTTTACGATAACATGGCTAAACAACTTCAAATAATAAGGGGCCCACACATAAAATGGCCCATCAGTATTTTAGAAGATTTTGGCCTAACTGTCAAAGGACACGAACTCGTCCCAGTTTAAATGGCCCAACAAGTTCACATCTTTTGACAAAAGGTCTAACTGGATCCAAATGACGACGGTCCAAAACATAAACACAAAATAAATAATTTCTATTAGTTCTACGACTAAGGTTCTCATGTGGGTTTATAGGAGTGCGGACAAAGGCTCTCGTTGACGAATGATTGCCCACAACTAGGACTCCCCACTCAAGGGTTCAAGCGATTAAGTGAGCGCATATTTTTTATACCTTACGGTACGTGCCAACGAGTTAAGATGCGTGACTGACTGTCAAATGGATTTCCCATTGTAGATTCCCCAGAGGGAGGGTGGAGCGAACTCTCTTAAATACCCAAGCCTCTTAGGCTCTTATCGCCTTGGTGACAGGAATAAACAATAAGTCCTCCAAATTAGTCCATCACAGTAAGCTTTGAGTAAATGATTATCTAGGTGCCTTCACAGCTTTTCCTTATAGAAAGGTAGTGAATGAAGGAAGACACCAAACCATTACCAAGCTTTAATAATGCCTTTGATTAAACCCCTTCAACCCACGGTAGACACGGTTAACTAAAGCACAAATCACAAACATTACAAGACATTATTTCAAGGCCAATTCTCTATCCCCAGTGGAGTCGCCGGACTGTAGGACACAGAAATCGGTGATGTTGTTCTAGGCTCGCGGCCTAGTCGGGAGTACGGAATAGCCCGCAGGGGAACTAAATCGAAGAAATAACATGGAGTCGCCACCCAGTGTGAACCGGGAAAATATGATTTAAGGCCGCACTTACCCCTCGCAAGGAAGACCTCAAACCGTTGGGTTCAGAATGGTCCCTTACTTATGTCACTTGTAATGATATGATTTGTGTAATAAACTAACTGAATCTACTCAATATATTCAAGAATAACCTATAACTAGTTTGCATTCATCAAAGTAAATCCTATGTCTAAGTTTGCATGCTTTGAAAGTAAGTCATCATAACGTCAAACATACGATATCACACAATAATCTCATGAGCATATTGATTCATCAAACACAAGCGAATAAATAACAATCTAAACATAAACGTATATAAACTCCTAATGCAAAAGCAAATAACTAAATCATACATAAAGAACTAACAAAATCATACTTAAAATAAATAACATACTAAACTAAATCATGCTAAATAATCTAATAGACTAAATCATGCTCGAATACAAGGTTGGATGAAACAAAATACGTGTGTCTCTCAAGTGGTACGTGGCATCGTATCCCGAGTACAAACCGCACTACCATCCATTCGGATTCGGCTACAGAATTTATGTCCGGGTTTCCATCCGATAAACCGAAAGAGAGAACACATATTCCGTTCATCTGGAAATCATATCATGCACCAATCCACAATACTCATATGAAATAAAGTACTAAAATAAATAAAAAATAAAGGATAATAAATAAAGAAGGTGCCCTCAGGTCTAACCTCTTTTATCGTCTACCGGAAGTATGGTACGCGGTTGTCGGAAGGGTTGATGCTCCACAACTCCTCCGGTTCACTGGTTCAATATTTTCCTCCGCTGTTTCACTATTTGGGCTGTTGTTTCACTCCGTTTCGCTGCTGTTTTAGGGTCAGTTTTTGGGGCTTTATGGCGTTAATTGGGGCTGCTGGTTAGGGTGATTATTTGCGCTGAATTGAGGCAAGTGAAGGGCTATTGAAGTAAGAGACGTGAGGCAAGGGGCTTACGTGAATGGATGTTGAGCAAGGGACGTGAGACCAGGCTGGTGTTGTTAAGTGAGAGGCAGTGGAGCAAGGGACGTGAGGCAAGGCTGATTAGAGGATTGATTTGGGTGAAGGGCTCTAGGTGGCGTGAAGGATCTAGTGCGTGAGAGGGGCAGATGCGTGAGGGGGGCTGGTGGCTAGGCGTGAAGGAGGATGGATAGTAGGTCTGTTATGTAGCTGTTTCAGGGAGGATTTAAGGGGTGTATGGCGTACGGTTTGGCAATGTGCAGGGGGGGGGAGCTGTTGCGTGAGATGCAGGGGCTATTTCAGGGGACAGATTTTGATTATGGGCAATGAGTGACCTGCGTGAATGCTTCTTGGGATTTCTTGTGAGGATGAGCTAGGGGTTTAATGTGTTGGTGAAGGGTTTTTTTTATAGGCAAATGGATGAGGGCTTTCCTTGTTTGAGAAGCAGAAGGATTTTTGCATTAAAGGGAATATCTTTTAAATTATTATGTGATAAGGAACATCTTTTAATTAGGGAAGTGATTTGATTTAATTTGATTTATTATTTTTTAGTTAGGGATATGATTTGGTTTAATTAGGCAAGGGATCTATGAGATATCTTTAATTTATGAAGGGGATTTGACTTGATTTATGCATGTGTTTAATGTGATTTTTGTTATTTAGGGTGGCTATGGGCGTGTGACTTGGGTCCTTGGGCATGAGTTGGGTTTGATTGGTGGGCTTGGTGTGTGGTTTAGTGGTGTGTGGGCTTGGTGTGTGTCTTGCGGGGGTTTGTGGCTAAGGATGTGTTTTGAAACAGAGGTCCAACAAGCGAACCCGAAGCTAATCCAGCGAATTAAATCCAACAAAATGTCAATTCTTGACTCTTCCCTTCCGAAGTCCGTTTCCCGCGGCTTCCACAATCTAAAGAGGTAGTGTCTCCATACGAGACTCATCATCGGGACTTATATGCAAAAATGTAGTGCCTACAATAGAGTTTATCTTTGTTCGTCATAATTTACGGGTAGATAGATTATGGATACGAAATTGGATTTCGTTACAGATATGCCTGAACCTAGAGAGTCTCACTAATGAAATATACTCGTAGAGCACTAGGGAAACTTTTTTAAATAATATTGATTATTTATAAGTCGTTTAACGGTTAAATGAAAATACATGCAGTTGGGATCTTTTGGTCATTTATTAATTAATGTGTATTTGTATTTAATATTTGATTTTATTAAATATACATTAATTAAATGTCAAATTATGATTTTTGACATATATCATTATATATGTATTTTGATTTTTTAATGTAAATATAATACATATATTTATGATATTTGTATTTAATTATTTAAATATGAAATGGTTAAATTAATTAAATTGTAAATATCTTTTTGCCATGATTAAAGTTAGCAAATGGCCTTATATGATTTGTAACACTTGTTGGTTTTCATTAAACGCTTTAATGATCAAATACCAAAACTTTAGTAAATCATTTTCCATTTAATTAATTGAAGCAAAATGAAAAATATCAAGATATTATTTTTCTCTCTAGTTTCGGCCAAGATGAGAAAATACATATGGGTTTTGTTTCATTTTTGTTTCATAAGTTCAAGTCATCAAAATTAATTACAAAAGAGGGTTGAGAGCAAAGTTGAAGAAAAAAGAGAAAAACTTAAGCAAAATTTGAAGACTTGTATGTATTTCTCAACACACTTCAACTTAGAAATTGTTTCTTTTATTATTGGCTTCAACTTGTATTCCTAGGATGATGTCTCTACTCTTTTAGTTTTAATTAAATGGTTGGGAACTTGTTTGAAAGATGTTTGCATGTATGATTAACAAAGTAAGCTTGAAATGAGTTTATAAGCTTTCTTTTGATTATTTGATAATCAAATTGCCATTGTAGAGTTGTTAGACCACTCATTGATGACCTATAATTTTTCTTGTGTTGTTTTAAAGTGGTGAGACTTGTTTGGTGTGGTGAAGATTGAATTAAAGTTTGAATTTGTTTAATTTTTTCAATTTGAAGAATTTGTAAAATTAGGGTTCTTAACCCTTTCCAAATTTGAGGCTTTTCATATATGTGTTGTATAATGATGTTTCAATGATGTATATTAAATTTGGTGATGATTGGATTTCATCTTGACTTATTTTGAACAAGATTGGACCAAAATGTAAATCCTGAAAAATAAAGGGACCTCTCGGCAATTGTAAAGAAATTGTGAATTTTTGTTGCAATTTATATTTTGATGTATTATACATGTATAAATCATTTTGGGATTGATTTGGAATCACTTAAAATTAGATTTGACAATTTAAGGACCAAAATGAACAAAATACTAGGGGTGGCAAAACGAATCAGCGAATCGAATTTATATCGAATCCTAAACGAATCGAATCAAAATATGATGGATTCGTATTCGATTCGTTTATTAAACGAATCCTAATATCTGGATTCGTATTCGATTCATTTATTAAACGAATCGAATATGAATATTCGTTTATTCGTTTAGTCAATGATATTATTTAATAAAATAATTTCACACTTGATTTAAATTAATTCTTCATAAAATATATACATATGAAATATGTAATTAATATATTTACCAAAAATACATCACCAAATATCGAAAATATTACATTTTCTATGATAATTCGCTATACTTTCTCGAATTTTAATTGAAAATTAACAAGAATTAATAAATAAAAATAATAAAACGAATTCTAAATGAATAAACGAATCAATGAGCTTAAATTCGTATTCGATTCGTTTAATAAACGAATCGAATCGAATTGATCCATTTATTAAACGAATCCATTTTTTTCAAACCATATTCACTTTAAAACGAATCGAATCGAACGAATAAACGAATCCTGACCCAAATTGCCACCCCTACAAAATACAAACTTTGAGGGGTCATTCGGTAATTATGAAGAAATCTGATTTTTGGGTAAAAAATTTAGTTTTTGAGTATTGAGTAATTAGAATAAATATGTTTATTTTAATTACCCGAGAAAAATGATTGAAATTGGAAAAATTTGATTTTCCGCGTTCTGCTGTGTTTACCCGGATTTTCCCCTAAAAACCCCAACAAAATGGTATCAGAGCGAGTCTGATTCTTAACACTCGATATGATTATGCCTTTAAATTCAATGTTTAATTTAATCTTTACTTCATGCATGCATGTGTTTATTTAATTTGATTAAATAAAGTAAAAATATTTTTTACGGAAAATACCTATGTGAAAATAAGGTTTTATATTTAATATGTATTTGATACATATTACTTGGTCCGTATTGTCTATACCGCTTATGGATAAATAATCTATGACTATATCCGAGAACGTGCTAGAGCTGTGAGGATATAGTCGGTAGGAATTTATCTGTACCGGATATATTTTGATATTAGGTGAATTCAAGCGAAAGCGGAATCTTGAACGTGCCAAAGCTGTCACGGTTACGCAAGTATCTTGAATTTATCATTGACAAGTTTAACCTTGGTACGCCTCCTTGTGAACGTGCCAAAACTATCACAATAAGAAACGACCAGGACCGAAACCCCGGAAGTCACTATTGAGTGATTGATAATGAGTTGTCTACCTAATGAATATACGTAGGCGAGAACGTGCCAAAGCCGTGAGCTGAAATATATTAATGGGGTCCACCTTTCACTATTATGTTATGATTTGATTATCATATGTTTTATATTCTGTCTGGTAATTACAGTTTTGCATGAAATAATGAGAGGGGTATTTTTAGATTAAAAATCCGTGATCTATTTAATACTTTATGATATTATATGAAACTGTTTTGTCTGCTAACCGTTAATTCGCTATCTGTTTGATAGATCTGCGATGGTGGCACCTTCGACCAATCCTTTTGCTCGTATGCTTGATACGAATAAGCTTAAGGGCGTTGAGAACTTTACAGACTGAGATATGAATTTGAGGATTGTTCTCGGATCCGAAAAGCTGGGATATATTTTGGAAGGTCCACTACCCATTGCTATATCAGAGGATGCATCGCGTGAAGAGATTGAGACTTTTCATAAATGGAAAGATGATGATTTAAGGGTTAAATCATTCATTCTCAGTTCTATTTCTTCTGAACTGAAGAGGCAATACTTTGAGATGCATGATGCTTATAGCATGATGACACAACTTCGTGAATCGTTCATGAACCAGGAACAAGTCGTGGTTTATAGAGTTGCAATGGAACTGTTCCATTCTAAACTTGATGAGTGATAAATGGTAAATATATCAGTATTTACCGTCCCTTTTACTTAATATTTTGTATAGTTTCTCGAGTTTTGTGAATATTTTTATGTGTTTTGTGTTATTTTGCGAATAAATAAAGTTTTGGAACTCACTAGAATTGAATCGGGGCTAAAACGGTGAAATTCCGATAAAAAAGGGAAAATTGGGAAATTTTCTATTCACGCGTCGTGACGCTCAACATCCTCTGTGTCGCGACGTGCCACAATTATGTAGCCTGCCGACATGCATCATCGCTGATGTCATCTTTGCGTCATCACTGTAGCCCGCATCGCTATACAGAACCCTCAACGCGTCGCGACGCCTGGCCAATAATTCATCTGCCGACACTTATACAATACTGTAGCACGCATCGTGACGCCGGGGAAAATTTTTTCCTAGAAATTTAAGCTGAAATCAGAAGGAAAATTTATACCTTCTTCGGGGGATTTCCTTAAGAATACTAAGAAAATTGTATCTTGTTTGTTTATTTACAACTTTCTTATATTTAATTTTTATTTTAAGCAATATATCTTTCTTTATTTTACTTTTCAGTATCAGTAGGTAACTTCCCTCCGTTGGGGTGAAAGGTAAAGCTTTTATTATTATAATTTAGATTAATCTCTCTTAGTTATAATATATAAACTATATTAAAACCTGACTTAATGAGATACCGCCTTTATATTCAGTTGTACTTAAATAAATTGATTTTAACCTGACTTAATGAGATACCGCCTTTATGGTCGGTTGGAATTAATCCAAAATTTGACTTAATCAGGGTACTGCCTATATGGTCGGTTGGTAATGACATGCAAAGTTTATATATTATAATAAGAGAGATATTTAAATTAGAAGTAATAAAAGTGGATCCTCTAACCCTACCATTTTATTTTATTGTTTTATTTACCTTTTTAATTTCAAGTTTTACTTTATGTCATTTTTTTTATTTATGTTTTAAATAATCCTAGATATGTGTTGTAACTAAATACCATATCTGGGGTTGTGATGAATTCCAATATCACCGTTTTATAAGTGATTATATTATATTTTGGGTAATATAAAGGTTTATTTATGGAGTCTTTAATTAATGTTTCTTGTTAATTGGCCACTAATAAGATTGATTTGGTAAACTTAAAATGAACTTGACGAAGAGATTTTAGGTTTAGCCTTGGACTCAATAGCTCACGAACTCACCTTAGTGATGTGACATGTGGGCCCCACTTGATTCGAAATTCGAGTGGGCCCGCAAACACTCCCGGGCTCGGGTTCACTAATTTTGAATTAACGAATTTTCCGTTGCGACGTGATTAAATGAAATTTTATAAAATAATTATGCCAAGCAAAATTACTATTCACATCGCTTGCGAATTAATTCTAAATTAACTTGTTTGCCCGAATTAAAATCTAATTTTAATTCCGTGTCGAAATCTAATTTCGCTTAATATATCGAATATATTATTTTATCGATTAATTCCAAATTAATCGTTCTCTCTTTTCTAATAGTATTTTATTATAGATAAAATCTCTCCGTAATTAATCCCAGATTAATTATGCTCGAATCATACGTCATCGGTGAATCTTCGGGAAGCGACCCAAGAGATCACTGAATATGTTGGCAGTAAATCCGGTCGTCGGACTATCCGAACACGTACGTACTGATGAGCGGAAAATATATCAATATTTACCGCCCCTTTAACTTAATATTTTGTTTAGTTTCTCGGGTTTGATGAACGTTTTGATATGTTTTAGTTTATTTTACAGATAAAATAATATTGGGACTTAATGAAATCATTTAGGACGAAATATGGGTCAAATAAGGGTAAAAATTGGACTTGACATATTAATTTTGGAGATTGGAAACTTGAAAGGGCATTTTAACAAAGTCCAGTTTTGTGCATCTGTCGTATTTTGGGCATAACGTTTTACTCCGATATCGGATTGAGCTGATTCAAGTTCCAGATTAAAGAAGACTCAAAGATATACAGCTTTGAAAGACAAAATAATTTCCAATTCTGAATATTTCATGCTCCAAATTGATGAACTATCCAGAAGTGTGTTGTGTGTAATTATTAAAGTCACTTTCAATCATTTTCAAAGCAAAAAAATAAATTAATAAATAAATAATAAAAATTATCAAATCATCACCAAACATGATAAGAGATTAGTGGAGCAATTAATAATGGATTTGGTGGAGCAATTAGTGGAGCAATTAGTGGAGCAATTAATAATTTATTTGGTGGATGATTTGATGGAGGCAAAGTTTTGCCTATAAATACCAAGCCATTTCATTTGTAAAAATAACTAAGCCAGTTATCTGGGGTTGTGATGAAATCCAATATCACCGGTTTATAAGGGGTTAAATTATAGTTTGGGTAATATAAAGGTTTATTTATTGAGTCTTAATCTTAATGCTTTTTATTAACTGGCCATTAATAAAATTGAACTGGTAAACTTAAAATGAACTAGACATAGGGATTTTAAGTTTAAGACCTTAGACTCAATAGTCCACGATCTTCCTTGAGAATAGATAACCCTTTAATAGATTTCCTTACATGGTAGGAATATACCTGTCGGGCGGGGGGTAGCCATAATTGGAACTTAATCTTAATGAATCCAGGTAATTTGGTTGACATAGACATATGGTTCAATTGGGTTATACTGGATATTTGTAGTTGACCATCAGAAGAGGCTTTTACATAATTTAGTGTTCCAGGTTAATAAATCAATATTTTATCCAACTATAAGATAACCACTTTATCTTTAAAATGATATTGGAAGAAATCACAACCCTAGATAGTTTTTAATAGTGAACTTTCTTAAACCTACTTTCGAAAAATTTTATTTACTTATTTTTAAATTTAGAATCGTCACCTTTTCAAATCTATCAAACAACCTGTTAGATACTAGTAATCATTTGACCTCATAAAATTAATAGCTTAGGCATTAAGTCCTCGTGGGATCGATACTTTTTATACTACTTGAACGATACGTGCGCTTGCGTTATACGCATGTGTTTACGCCGGTCAAGTTTTTGTCGCCGTTGCGGGGGACTTATTTATCTTTTACTATTAGTTTAGGGGTTAGATACCTTTACTTGTATCTAATTTTTTTTTTACTTATTGTTATTTTTTTCTTGTGTTTCAGGTTTTCAGAAACTTCATGAGACGAACCAGAAGTTTTGAACTACGACCGCTTGACCCAGAAATTGAAAGAACCATCAGACAGTTGAGAAGGGAAAGGCGAGAAGGCCAAGAAGCTTTAGTCAACATGGAATCTGAACCTTTGGAGGTTGCACCACCAATTCCCATTCGAGATAGAACCATTCCGGTGGTTGACAGACTCATTTCTTGCATTGTACTTCCTCCCTTACTAGCAAATGCAGGTGACATCAAAACATGCATCCGGATGATTCAGCAGTCAGTTCAGTTTGGGGGGAATGCAACTGAAGATCCTAATGCCCACATCAGCAACTTCCTGGAAGTTTGCGGCACTTTAATTACAACCGAGAAGCTGAAGAAGCAATGAGACTGCGTGTTTTTCCATATTCCTTGAAGGATAGGGCTAAAGCTTGGCTATATTCACTACCAACAGGTTCTATCACAACTTGGAACACTTTAGCCACCAAATTTCTTGCAAAGTACTTTCCACCAGCCAGAACCAGAAAACTGAGGAATGACATCACATCCTTTGTACAACAAGATTCAGAATCCCTCTACGAAGCTTGGGAAAGGTACAAAGATTTACTCCAGAAATGTCCTCACCATGAGATTCCAAAATGGCTTCAAGTCCAAACATTATATAATGGACTTTCTGGAATAATGAGAACCACAATCGATGCTGCTGCTGGAGGAGCTTTAATGGCAAAAGGAGAAGATCAAGCCTGGGAACTAATCGAAGAAATGGCCAACAATATTCCTTGTGGCCAACAGAAAGGAGCATGATCCAAAGAATGGCAGGAATTTATGAAAGTGGAGCCAATACAACAGTCAACACCAAGCTAGATCAGATATGCAAATTCATGGAAACTCTTACCACTGGATCCACAAGTTCACCATATGGAGGAATACCAGAGTCGAACCAACTTGAAGAAACGGTGAATTTTGTCAACAATTTCAACAGGCAGGGGAACAATCCATATTCCAACACCTACAACCCATGGTGGAGGAATCATCCCAATTTTTCATGGAGCAACAATTCAGGCCAACAGCAGAACTATCCACCACCTGGATTCCAGCACAGAACAAAGGCCAGGAGCAGGCAAATGAACCAGGAATAATCGAAGTGATGGCTCAGTTAAAAAAGTACGATGTTATCTTTCAGAGCCAATCAGCTTCCATCAAAGCACTTGAGAATCAAATGGGACAACTGGCCAATGCTCAGAGTTACAGACCACCAGGTAATCTTCCCAACAACACAGAACCCAATCCAAGGAACCGAGGGAAGTAGCAATGTCAAGCCATTACTTTGAAAAGCGGTACTGAAATCAACAAAGATGTTGGAATCAAGATGTCCCAAGAAGAAGTTCCAAAAGAAGCTGAACAACAGATGGCGGAAAAATAGGCAAAGGAAAAAGAGGCAAAGGAAAAAGAAGCAAAGGAAAAAAGAACAGATCACTCCACCTCCACCTTTTCCTCAGCGTCTTCAGAAAAACAAACTGGACAAGCAGTTTTCTCGATTCCTGGAGGTTTTCAAAAAGCTGCACATCAACATCCCATTTGCAGAAGCGTTGGAAAAATGCCCACCTATGCCAAATCATGAAAGATATTCTTTCACGAAAACGGAGATTGGGAGATTACGAGATAGTAGCATTAACAGAAGAATGCAGTGCCATCATTCAGAGGAAACTTCCCCCGAAGTTGAAAGATCCTGGCAGTTTCACTATTCCTTGCATCATAGGAGAACATAACTTTGGTAAGGCTTTGTGTGATTTAGGTGAGAGTGTTAACTTGATGCCTTTCTCTATTTTCAGGAAATTACAGATTGGAGAAACAATGCCAACTTCAGTCTCACTGCAACTTGCTGATAGAACACTCGTATTTCCAAGAGGCGTAGTTGAGGATGTGCTGGTCAAGGTTGACAAATTCATTTTCCAGCAGATTTTATTGTCCTTGATATGGAGGAAGACGCAGACGTGCCAATCATCCTCGGGAGACCATCTTGGCTACAGGTCGAACCATTATTGATGTACAAAAAATGAGAATTAACCATGAGGGTACATGACCAAGAAGTAACATTCAATGTTTTCAAGGCCATGAATTTTCCAGATGATGAAAAGAAGGAGGAATGTTTCAAACTTGATGTGATACACAGTACCATTCAGAACTCCAATGCAATGCAAAGTTCTACTGACAAACTTAAAACATGTCAATTGCCTGTGGAGCCTAAAGATAAATCATCTTTTGCACTGAAAGAGCCAATTCTTGCTCTACAAGCAACATAAGAGAAAAAGTTCCACCAGCTCAACGAATTGGAGGAATTTCACAATCAGCCTTTTGAGGATGCCAAATTGTACAAAGAAAAGGGCAAGAAAAGACATGATGAAAAGTTAGTGCGCATACAACTTGAACCAGGGCAGAAGGTACTGTTAAACAAATCAAGGGTGAAATTCTTCCCATGGAAGCCAAAATCACGGTGGTAAGGTCCATTTGTGATCACCAAAGTTTTACCAGATAGAGCCATTGAGATACATGATCCTGACTCCAACAAAACTTTCAAGGTTAAAAACAAGCGTGTCAAGCTCTACTGGGGAGAATCATTTGAGCGACAAAAAGAAAGTGTCACACTTTCAGATCCAGTCTAACGTTCGAGAAGTAAAAGTCTAGCTGACGACTTTAAACTTAGCGCTCGCAGGGAGGCAACCCATGCAATTTGTGTATATATTGTGATTTGGTGTGATTTAATTTTGTGTGTTTAGTTTTTTCAGATTAAGTCATTTCAAGATGGAAGAAGCTCTCGCAAATCTTCACAAGCAATTTCATTCTCTCCCTCAAAAATCTCTGATGAAAGTCTACAAAGCTCGCTTGGAACAGATGAGGTTACTGACAATTCACGGTGTTCCTAATGAAATTCGTTGGGTAATTGAAGCACGGATCCGATTGGCAGGTGAGTCTTCTGACTCTTTTATTTCATATCTGCCTGGTTTTGGAAGAAGCACCTATGCAAAGAAACATAGAGCTAAACAAATGGGTGTTTGTTACAAATGTTCACGATGGAATTGCAATACTCGTTGTCGTTTTTTAGGAATGGTGTCTGATAATCGCGAAGACAAAATTAAATTCATTAGGGATGGCTTGAGTAAGGAGTCTTTAGATGATATATCTTCAACTCTTGAGACGCATCCCAGTGGATATGTTCACATAGCCTTTCGTAAATTACATACACAATTTCAAAAAGAAAGACAACTGTTAGTCTTGGAATCTGACTCAAAAAGACTCTGTTTGCCAACTTATAATAAAATTGGATGGGAAGCTTGTCCCTGATGCATAGACGTCAATCAAGCCGCTACTTTTCTTGTAAATATTATATCTCTTTATCTTTTCCTAATAATGTAATTGTTTTGTTATATTTTCTCCGACAGGATCCAGACCTTTTTGACTATCACTATTTGGTTAACTAATAATTGTCATTTGGCAGGTTAGTGCATTAGTGCATTACTCACCCTTTTCAGGTATTATAAATTCAACTCATCATTGCACTTTTGAAGACATCCAGAGTAAAACATGGAAGCCACTTCAAGAAGACGAGTTGAAAACATCTGTGTGTTTTGCAATAGTAGTGTTGGTACTAAACCACAATACGTAGAAGCAGCACAGGAACTGGTCGAGTCTTAGCTGCAAGGAATATGCACTTAATATATGGCGGAGGCAATCTCGGACTTATGGGGATCGTTTCAAGGCTGTACATGAAAGAGGCAGTCATGTTTTGGGAATCATCCAAAACCCTTGGCAGAGGCGAATCTTATTGGATCATCAAACGGAGAGGAACTGATCGTGCCAGGTATGTCTGAACGACTGGTAGAAATGATTAATCGTGCTGATGCTTTTATCGCTTTGCCAGGTGGCTTGGGTACATTGGAGGAAATTTTATAGTACTATCTTGGCGAACCTGAACATACACCAGAAACCAATTGGATTGCTCAACGTTGATTGATTTTATGATTTTCTTTGTGTGTTTCTTGATGATGCTCGAAGAAATGGGTTCGTGTCAAAACCTTTGAAAGAACTCCTCTTTACTGCCAGAACTGCTTCGGATCTAATAGACCAACTCATAGCCTATGAACCACGAGTTGACCCTATTCTTTCAAAGATAAATTGGTCTGAGGACGATCGTGGTAAGAGGCGTAGGATTAATCTTGATCTTAACCTTTAATTTCCTGTAGAATTTCAGCTAACCATGTATTATTTTCTAAACTCTTCTTCTACTTTTTAAGACATTGGGGACAATGTCTAATTTAGGTTTGGGGGAGGGAATTAGTTGATCAGTACCTCGTTTTTAGTTTGTGTGTTGTTTTTATTTTTACTTCAAATTTTTTCGAAAAATACAAAAAAAAATTGGAAAATTTCAAAAATTACAAAAATATTTTGTGTTTTGTGTTTTTATTTTGACTAAAAAGGTGAAATTGGTGAAAGATAGCTGAGTAAGGAGTTCCACTCCTGATACGTATCTCAAGCCTATTTTCGAAACAAGTTAATTTTTGTTTATTTCATTTTGAATTATTTAATTTGTGAATTCTCATTAAAAGGGACTAAAATGGATCTTCATATGCTCAGTTGACGGATATTATCAACATATATAGTAACATACGAACATGAGCTAAAATTGAAAAGTTTGTAATATCCAGTACTCTAGTTTAATTGGAGAAAACATCTCAAAAAGCAATGGAGTAAAAAAAAAAAAAAAAAAAAAAAAAAACGTCTGAGATCCGAGTTATTAAGTCTGTAAGGGTGTCTTAACACCTAGTGCCCTAAAGCCAACTGGTTTGGGAGTCACTGGCCCAAAGCTCGTTACATGGATCGAAGATGCTGCAAAAATATATATATATATATGAAGTCTGAGTGATTAAGTCCGTAGGGGTGTCTTAACACCTGGTGCCCTAAAGCCAACTGGTTTGGGAGTCACCGACCCAACACTCGCTACATAGACGGAAGATATTGTATATAAATAAAAAATAGTGAAAAATCAAAGAAAAAATTCAGAAAAATGAGAAAATTATTCCATTGCTACAAAAAGGTGTGAAATCTGATAGAACTTTAGGACAAAAATATTACTCTCTTATCAACTGCACTTATGACTGTTGTGGGCAAAAATGAGTTGTTTAATATTTTGTTGGCTGTGTATATGAAGAATGGTAAAAATCGGAGAATTTACTTATTCGGTAATTTAGAAGGAAAGAAAACAATTAGTAACTTGAAGTAGAAGTTTCACCTGATTAGTCACTAACTTCTTTATTCTCTTTTCTCTTGTCTTTTTGCTTTTGTGTGCATTGTTTTATTATATTTTTACTTTTGTAAAACGTTTGTGGGTATCGTTGCTGTAAGCCCTCACGAGACTATAACTCGTCCACTAGGGACACTTAGGGGTTTAGAGGCTTGTTGCATATGCTAAATGCAACCGTGATCCCTACGAAAGTGGTTTAGTTTAATTTTAATTTTATTTTGTTGTTTTGCTCGAGGACTAGCAAAATTTTAGGTTTGGGGGTGTGATGAGCGAAAATTAATCATATTTACCGCCCATTTAACTTAATATTTTGTTTAGTTTCTCGGGTTTGATGAACATTTTGATATGTTTTAGTTTATTTTGCAGATAAAATAATATTGAGACTTAATGAAATAATTTAGGACGAAATATGGGTCAAATAAGGGCAAAAATTGGACTTGACATATTAATTTTGGAGATTGGAAACTTGAAAGGGCGTTTTAACGAAGTGCAGTTTTGGAAATTCCAGTTCTGTGCATCTTCGTATTTTGGGCATAACGTTTTACTCCGATACTGGATTGAGCTGATTCAAGTTACAGATTAAAGAAGACTCAAAGATCTACAGCTTTGAAAGACAAAATAATTTCTAATTCTTAAGATTTCATGCCCGAAATGGATGAACCATCCAGAGTGTGTTGTGTGTAATTATTAAAGTCACTTCAATCATTTTCAAAGCAAAAAATAAATTAATAAATAAATAATAAAATTAAAAAATTATCAAATCATCACCAAAAATGATAAGAGATTAGTGGAGCAATTAATAATGGATTTGGTGGAGCAATTAGTGGAGCAATTAATAATTTATTTGGTGGATGATTTGATGGAGGCAAAATTTTGCATATAAATACCAAGCCATTTCATTTGTAAAATTCATATTTTCTTCTTTGAAATTCCTAATGAATAAATAAGAAGATTGTATCTTGTTTGTTTATTTACAGCTTCCAGTAATTAATTTCGTTTTCGCGCTTTCTTTTCTTTACTTTTCAGTTTTTACTTTCCGCAATTTACTTTTACGCACAAACCTTTTCTTTCTTTACTTTTGCAGTTTTTATTTTTCAAGCAATGAGGAGGTAACTCCCCTTTGCTGGGGTAAAAGGTAAAGCTTTTATTATTGCTATCTAGATTAATCTCCCTTAAATATAAAATATAAACTATTTAAAATCTGACTTAATGAGGATACCGCTATATTGGCCGGTTGGAAATTAATTATAAATTGGTTTTAACCTGACTAAGTATGGATACCGCCTGGTGGTCGGTTGATAATTAATTATTAATTTGACTTAATCAGGATACCGCCTATATGACTGGTTGGTAATTATCACGCAAAGTTAATATATTATATTAAGGGAGATATCTAAAATAGTAGTAATAAAAGTTGATCCTCTAACCCAACCATTTTCTTTTATTGTAATTTTACTTTTATTTTTATTTCAGTAATTTACTTTTCAGCAATTTACTTTCAGTAATTTACTTTTATTTTTTTTAATTTTTTCTTTTTTTACTTTTCAGCAATTTACTTTTCAGTATTTAATTTTCAGAATTTACTTTATGTCTTTTATTTTATTTAAATTTTTACTACCTGTAAATAGTGTCCGTAACTAAGCCAGTTTTCTGGGGTTTGTGATGAAATCCAATATCACCGGTTTATAAGGGGTTAAATTATAGTTTGGGTAATATAAAAGTTTATTTATTGAGTCTTAATCTTAATGCTTTTTATTAACTGGCCATTAATAAAATTGAACTGGTAAACTTAAAAAAAATAACTAGACATAGGGATTTTAAGTTTAAGACCTTAGACTCAATAGTCCATGATCTTCCTTGAGGATAGATAACCCTTTAATAGATTACCTACAGGATAGGAATATACCTGTCGGGCGGAGGTAGCCATAATGGAACTTAATCTTAATGAATCCAGGTAATTTGGTTGACATAGACATATGGTTCAATTGGGTTATACTGGATATTTGTAGTTGACCATCGGAAGAGGCTTTTACATAATTTAGTGTTCCAGGTTAATAATCATATTTTATCCAACTATAAGATAACCACTTCATCTTAAAATGATATTGGAAGAAATCACAACCCTAGATAGTAGTTCTAATAGTGAACTTTCTAAACCTACTTTCGAACAATTTTATTTACTTATTTTTAAATTTAGAATCGTCACTTTTTCAAATCAATCAAACAACATGTTAGATACTAGTAATCATTTGACCTCATAAAATTAATAGCTTAGGTATTAAGTCCTCGTGGGATCGATACTTTTTATACTACTTGAACGATACGTGCGCTTGCGTTATACGCGTGTGTTTACGCCTGTCAAGTTTTTGGCGCCGTTGGCGGGGACTTATTTATCTTTTACTATTAGTTTAGGGGTTAGATACCTTTACTTGTATCTAATTTTTTTTCACTTATTGTTTTTGTTTTCTTGTGTTTCAGGTTTTCAGAAACTTCATGAGACGAACCAGAAGTTTTGAACTACGACCGCTTGACCCAGAAATTGAAAGAACCATCAGACACTTGAGAAGGGAAAGGCGAGAAGGCCAAGAAGCTTTAGTCAACATGGAACATGAACCTTTGGAGGTTGCACCACCAATTCCCATTCGAGACAGAACCATTCCGGTGGTTGACAGACTCATTTCTTGCATTGTACTTCCTCCCTTACCAGCAAATGCAGGTGACATCAAAACATGCATCCAGATGATTCAGCAGTCAGTTCAGTTTGGGGGGAATGCAACTGAAGATCCTAATGCCCACATCAGCAACTTCCTGGAAGTTTGCGGCACTTTCAATTACAACCGAGAAGCTGAAGAAGCAATGAGACTGTGTGTTTTTCCATATTCCTTGAAGGATACGGCTAAAGCTTGGCTACATTCACTAACAACAGGTTCTATCACAACTTGGAACACTTTAGCCACCAAATTTCTTGCAAAGTACTTTCCACCGGCCAGAACCGGAAAACTGAGGAATGACATCACATTCTTTGTACAACAAGATTTAGAATCCCTCTACGAAGCTTGGAAAGGTACAAAGATTTACTCTGGAAATGTCCTCACCATGAGATTCCAAAATGGCTTCAAGTCCAAACATTCTACAATGGACTTTCTGGAATAATGAGAACCACAATCGATGCTGTTGCTGGAGGAGCTTTAATGGCAAAATGAGAAGATCAAGCCTGGGAACTAATCGAAGAAATGGCCAACAATAATTCCTTGTGGCCAACAGAAAGGAGCATGATCCAAAGAATTGCAGGAATTTATGAAAGTGGAGCCAATACAGCAGTCAACACCAAGCTAGATCAGATATGCAAATTCATGGATACTCTTACCACTGGATCCACAAGTTCACCATATGGAGGAACACCAGAGTCGAACCAACTTGAAGAAACGGTGAATTTTGTCAACAATTTCAACAGGCAGGGGAACAATCCATATTCCAACACCTACAACCCATGGTGGAGGAATCATCCCAATTTTTCATGGAGCAACAATTCAGGCCAACAACAGAACTATCCACCACCTGGATTCCAGCAACAGAACAAAGGCCAGGAGCAGGCAAATGAACCAGGAATAACAGAAGTGATGGCTCAGTTAAAAAAGTACTGGAGAATCAAATAGGACAACTGGCCAATGCTCAGAGTTACAGACCACCAGGTAATCTTCCCAGCAACACATAACCCAATCCAAGGAACCGAGGGAAGGAGCAATGTCAAGCCATTACTTTGAAAAGCGGTACTGAAATCAACAAAGATGTTGGAATCAAGATGTCCCAAGAAGAAGTTCCAAAAGAAGCTGAATAACAGATGAGGTAAAACAGGCAAAGGAAAAAGAGGCAAAGGAAAAAGAAACAAAGGAAAAAAGAACAGATCACTCCACCTCCACTTTTTCCTCAGCGTCTTCAGAAAAACAAACTGGACAAGCAGTTTGCTCGATTCCTGGAGGTTTTCAAAAAGCTGCACATCAACATCCCATTTGCAGAAGCGTTGGAACAAATGCCCACCTATGCCAAATTCATGAAAGATATTCTTTCATGAAAACGGAGATTGGGAGATTACGAGACAGTAGCATTAATAGAAGAATGCAGTGCCATCATTCAGAGGAAACTTCCCCGAAGTTGAAAGATCCTGGCAGTTTCACTATTCCTTGCGTCATAGGAGAACATAACTTTGGTAAGGCTTTGTGTGATTTAGGTGCGAGTGTTAACTTGATGCCTTTCTCTATTTTTAGGAAATTACAGATTGGAGAAACAATGCCAACTTCAGTCTGACTGCAACTTTCTGATAGAACACTCGTATTTCCAAGAGGCGTAGTTGAGGATGTGCTGGTCAAGGTTGACAAATTCATTTTCCCAGAAGATTTTATTGTCCTTGATATGGAGGAAGACGCAGACGTGCCAATCATCCTCGGGAGACCATTCTTGGCTACAGGTCGAACCATTATTGATGTACAAAAATGAGAATTAACCATGAGGGTACATGACCAAGAAGTAACATTCAATGTTTTCAAGGCCATGAATTTCCCAAATGATGAAAAGAAGGAGGAATGTTTCAAACTTGATGTGATACACAGTACCATTCAGAACTCCAATGCAATGTAAAGTTCTACTGACAAACTTAAAACATGTCAATTGCCTGTGGAGCCTAAAGATAAAGCATCTTTTGCACTGAAAGAGCCAATTCTTGCTCTACAAGCAACATAAGAGAAAAAGTTCCACCAGCTCAACGAATTGGAGGAATTTCACAATCAGCCTTTTGAGGATGCCAAATTGTACAAAGAAAAGGGCAAGAAAAGACATGATGAAAAGTTAGTGCGCATACAACTTGAACCAGGGCAGAAGGTACTGTTAAACAAATCAAGGGTGAAATTCTTCCCATGGAAGCCAAAATCACGATGGTCAGGTCCATTTGTGATCACCAAAGTTTTACCAGATAGAGCCATTGAGATACATGATCCTGACTCCAACAAAACTTTCAAGGTTAAAAACAAGCGTGTCAAGCACTACTGGGGAGAATCATTTGAGCGACAAAAAGAAAGTGTCACACTTTCAGATCCAGCCTAACGTTCGAGAAGTAAAAGTCTAGCTGACGACTTTAAACTTAGCGCTCGCAGGGAGGCAACCCATGCAATTTGTGTATATATTGTGATTTGGTGTGATTTAATTTTGTGTGTTTAGTTTTTTCAGATTAAGTCATTTCAAGATGGAAGAAGCTCTCGCAAATCTTCATAAGCAATTTCATTCTCTCCCTTAAAAATCTCTGATGAAAGTCTACAAAGCTCGCTTGGAACGGATGAGGTTACTGACAATTCACGGTGTTCCTAATGACATTCGTTGGGTAATTGAAGCACGGGTCCGATTGGCAGGTGAGTCTTCTGACTCTTTTATTTCATATCTGCCTGGTTTTGGAAGAAGCACCTATGCAAAGAAACATAGAGCTAAACAAATGGGTGTTTGTTACAAATGTGCACGATGGAATTGCAATACTCGTTGTCGTTCTTTAGGAATGGTGTCTGATAATCGCGAAGATAAAATTAAATTCATTAGGGATGGCTTGAGTAAGGAGTCTTTAGATGATATATCTTTAACTCTTGAGACGCATCCCAGTGGATATGTTCACATAGCCTTTCGCAAATTACATACACAATTTCAAAAAGAAAGACAACTGTTAAGTCTTGGGAATCTGACTCAAAAAGACCATGTTTGCCAATTTATAATAAAATTGGATGGGAAGCTTGTCCCTGATGCATAGACGTCAATCAAGCCGCTACTTTTCTTGTAAATATTATATCTCTTTGTCTTTTCCTAATAATTGTAATTTGTTTTGTTATATTTTCTCCGACAGGATCCAGACCTTTTTGACTATCACTATTTGGTTAACTAATAATTGTCATTTGGCAGGTACTAGTGCTATTATTTTACTCACCCTTTTCAGGTATTATAAATTCAACTCATCATTGCACTTTTGAAGACATCCAGAGTAAAACATGGAAGCCACTTCAAGAAGACGAGTTGAAAACATCTGTGTGTTTTGCAATAGTAGTGTTGGTACTAAACCACAATACGTAGAAGCAGCACAGGAACTGGGTCGAGTCTTAGCTGCAAGGAATATGCACTTAATATATGGCGGAGGCAATCTCGGTCTTATGGGGATCGTTTCAAAGGCTGTACATGAAAGAGGCAGTCATGTTTTGGGAATCATCCCAAAACCCTTGGCAGAGGCAAATCTTATTGGATCATCAAACGGAGAGGAACTGATCGTGCCAGGTATGTCTGAACGACTGGTAGAAATGATTAATCGTGCTGATGCTTTTATCGCTTTGCCAGGTGGCTTGGGTACATTGGAGGAAATTTTTATAGTACTATCTTGGGCGAACCTGAACATACACCAGAAACCAATTGGATTGCTCAACGTTGATGGATTTTATGATTTTCTTTGTGTGTTTCTTGATGATGCTCGAAGAAATGGGTTCGTGTCAAAACCTTTGAAAGAACTCATCTTTACTGCCAGAACTGCTCCGGATCTAATAGACCAACTCATAGCCTATGAACCACGAGTTGACCCTATTCTTTCAAAGATAAATTGGTCTGAGGACGATCGTGGTAAGAGGCGTAGGATTAATCTGGATCTTAACCTTTAATTTCCCGTAGAATTTCAGCTAACCAGATATTATTTTCTAAACTCTTCTTCTACTTTTTAAGACATTGGGGACAATGTCTAATTTAGGTTTGGGGGAGGGAATTAGTTGATCAGTACCTCGTTTTTATTTTGTGTGTTGTTTTTATTTTTACTCCAAATTTTTTCGAAAAATACAAAAAAAATTGAAAATTTTCAAAAATTACAAAAATATTTTGTGTTTTTGTGTTTTTATTTTGACTAAAAAGGTGAAATTGGTGAAAGATAGCTGAGTAAGGAGTTTCCACTCCTGATACGTATCTCAAGCCTATTTTCGAAACAAGTTAATTTTTGTTTATTTCATTTTGAATTATTTAATTTGTGAATTCTCATTAAAACGGACTAAAATGGATCTTCATATGCTCAGTTGACAGATATTATCAACATATATAGTAACATACGAAATGAGCTAAAATTGAAAAGTTTGTAAACGTCTGAGATCCGAGTTATTAAGTCTGTAAGGGTGTTTTAACACCTAGTGCCCTAAAGCCAACTGGTTTGGGAGTCACTGGCCCAAAGCTCGTTACATGGATCGAAGATGCTGCAAAAATATATATATCTGAAGTCTGAGTGATTAAGTCCGTAGGGGTGTCTTAACACCTGGTGCCCTAAAGCCAACTGGTTTGGGAGTCACCGACCCAACACTCGCTACATAGACGGAAGATATTGTATATAAATAAAAAATAGTGAAAAATCAAAGAAAAAATTCAAAAAAATGAGAAAAATTATTCCATTGCTACAAAAAGGTGTGAAATCTGATAGAACTTTAGGACAAAAATATTACTCTCTTATCAACTGCACTTATGACTGTTGTGGGCAAAAATGAGTTGTTTAATATTTTGTTGGCTGTATATATGAAGAATGGTAAAAATAATCAGAGAATTTACTTATTCGGTAATTTAGAAGGAAAGAAAACAATTAGTAACTTGAAGTAGAAGTTTCACCTGATTAGTCACTAACTTCTTTATTCTCTTTTCTCTTGTCTTTTTGCTTTTGTGTGCATTAGTTTTATTATATTTTTTACTTTTGTAAAACGTTTGTGGGTATCGTTGCTGTAAGCCCTCACGAGACTATAACTCGTCCACTAGGGACACCTAGGGGTTTAAAGGCTTGTTGCATATGCTAAATGCAACCGTGATCCCTACGAAAGTGGTTTAGTTTAATTTTAATTTTATTTTGTTGTTTTGCTCGAGGACTAGCAAAATTTTAGGTTTGGGGGTGTGATGAGCGGAAAATATATCAATATTTACCGCCCATTTAACTTAATATTTTGTTTAGTTTCTCGGGTTTGATGAACATTTTGATATGTTTTAGTTTATTTTGCAGATAAAATAATATTGAGACTTAATGAAATCATTTAGGACGAAATATGGGTCAAATAAGGGCAAAAATTGGACTTGACATATTAATTTTAGAGATTGGAAACTTGAAAGGGCGTTTTAACGAAGTGCAGTTTTGGAAATTCCAATTTTGTGCATCTGTTGTATTTTGGGCATAACGTTTTACTCCGATACCGGATTGAGCTGATTCAAGTTCCAGATTAAAGAAGACTCAAAGATCTACAGCTTTGAAAGACAAAATAATTTCTAATTCTGAATATTTCATGCCCGAAATTGATGAACCATCCAGAAGTGTGTTGTGTGTAATTATTAAAGTCACTTTCAATCATTTTCAAAGCAAAAAAATAAATTAATAAATAAATAATAAAAATTATCAAATCATCACCAAAAATGATAAGAGATTAGTGGAGCAATTAATAATGGATTTGGTGGAGTAGTTAGTGGAGCAATTAATAATTTATTTGGTGGATGATTTGATGGAGGCAAAATTTTGCCTATAAATACCAAGCCATTTCATTTGTAAAATTCATATTTTCTTCTTTGAAATTCCTAATGAATAAATAAGAAGATTGTATCTTGTTTGTTTATTTACAGCTTCAATATAATCTATATCAGGCGTAGTATACGTAGTATTGCGTATTGCATTCCAGTATCTGATGTCATAGACACATAGTCATACTACCAATGGGATTCCGCGGGGTCTATCCAGAGCGAAGCTGTTTCTGTACCATCGGTAAACACAACCTCCTATCACACTTGCATAAGTATCCAATACTTAAATATATGAGAACTATGCCGTTACGCTTCCATAACACGCACAAGTGCGATACTAGTCTATTCCGCATTATCGATGTCCAGTCTCGATAATACTACGACTAGGGATATTTAATGATTAAACCTTTATGGATTGATACTGTCTCATATCTTATAATTCAGAACTAATCACAGGGACTTTTATGATTTATATATTCAAGTAATCAAATTACAAAATGATAAAATGCAATTTCATTGCTACATAATTAATTTGTACAAAACCCACAATGTCTTTTACAAATAGTGACGCTATGGGTCATAATTGTCTAAAAATCTCCCACTTGGCCTATAGCCAGTCACTCAAGCATCTAATACCTGAACTATGTACATGTCGCTCAAACTTTTACTGAGGAATAGCTTTCGTCAATGGATCTGCAGTATTGTCCTCTGATGCGACCTTCTCGATCTTCACATCGCCACGATGTATGATCTCACGAATCAGATGGAAACGTCGAAGAACATGCTTGGATCGTTGATGAGACCGCGGTTCTTTAGTGTGCGCTATAGCTCCGTTATTGTCATAATACAATGGAACGGGCTCAGCTGCTAACAGAACTACTCCTAATCCAATTAGGAATTTACAGATCCAAACTGCCTCTTTTGCTGCTTCAGCTGCAGCAATGTACTCTGCTTCTGTTGTCGAATCGGCAACAGTCTCTTACTTGGAAGATTTCCAGCTTACTGCTCCGTTATTCAAACAAAATATGTACCCAGATTGTGACTTGCAGTCGTCTTTATCGGTTTGGAAAATTGCATCGGTATACCCAGTTACCTTAAGTTCTCCATCTCCATAGATTAAGAAAACATCATTAGTTCGTCTAAGATACTTTAGGATATTATTAACCGTTATTCAGTGACTATCACCTGGATCGGCCTGATAGCGACTACACATGCTCAAAGTATATGAGACATCAGGTCACGTACATATCATGGCATACATGATCGATCCGACTGCCGAGGCGAACGGTATCCAACTCATGTTGTCTCTCTCATCTTGAGTTTTAGGACACATGTCCTTAGATATAGTGAAGCCATGTGACACTGTCAATAGTCCCCTATTGGACTGATCCATGTTGAATCTCGTCAACACTTTGTCAATGTACGTGCTCTGGGAGAGTCCAAGCAGCTTTCTAGATCTATCCTGGTAGATCTTTATTCCTAGAATAAAGGCTGCTTCTCCCAGATCCTTCATGGAGAATTTTAATGAAAGCCAAGCTTTCACCGATGTTAACATGGGAAAGTCATTGCCAATAAGCAATACATCGTCAATGTAAAGGACAATGAATGTCAGTGCGCTCCCACTAACCTTCTTATATACACAAGGATCATCCTTATTTTGAACGAAATCATATTCTTTTATGATCTCATCAAAATGTTGGTTCCAAGAACGCGATGCTTGCTTCAATCCATAAATGGATCGATTTAACTTACAAACCTTGTTTGCAAGTCTAGATACGACAAAACCGTCAGGCTGTTGCATATGAACATCCTCCAAAAGGTTTACGTTAAGGAAATCGGTTTTGACGTCCATCTGCCATATCTCGTAATCGAAATATGCAGCAATAGCAAGCATTATCCGAATGGATTTAATCATGGCAACGGGTGAAAAAGTTTCGTCGTAATCGACACCATGTCGTTGACGATACCCTTTCGCTACAAGCCTAGCTTTATACGTTTGTACGTTGTCATCCATGCCAGTCTTCCTCTTGAAGACCTATTTGCAACCAATAGGCTTTACGCCTTCTGGTGTATCAACCAGTGTCCAAACTTGGTTGGTATACATGGAATCCATTTCAGAATTCATGGCATCTTTCCATAAACCGGAGTCAATACATTGAATCATTTCCTCATACGTAGCCGGCTCGTCTTCCTTAATAAGATTAATATCCACATGAGGTGAGATCAGAAACCCATACCTCTCAGGTTGTTTTCTGACTCTCTCCGACCTACGCGGTCCTTGTGTATTCGAAGATTGTGGTACAGTCTCATCCATGATGGACTGTTCATATTCCGTTAAGGTTTTTGTGCCAGGAACAGTATCACTCCGATTTTCATCGAGTTCTGATTCCTCCCACTTTTTTGGGAAATCTCTAAGTCCCGAGGATCGATTAAAGCATAGAAACAAACATTTGAATACATGAGGAAGTTGCGGAATACTTACATCGAGCGGTTGAACGATGCGACGAAGAATAAAAAATATTTTCTGCCCTCCTTAGAAGTCTCGGCAGTCCACTGTTTTGGCTCCTCCATTGATGCTCCAAGCTCCAAGCTTTGCAAATGGTGATTCCATGCTCACAAGTTAGTTCCTTATCACCTTAGGATGACTCTTCATGTGCTAGCATAGGAAAAATTTCCACAAATTTTCCTTTATACTTCTTGTAATTCTCGGCCTTGCCAAGAAAAATGGAAGAGAAGGATTTTGGCCCCTTGGCCGTGAGATGTGTAGAGAGAGAGAAGAAAAATGTGTTAGTTGTTTTTGTGTAAATGTTTTCTAAAAACATATACCAAAATTGCTTTCAAAAATGGTCAAAGCTTTTCCAAAAAGCTTCGCATTCAACAACCACCATCAACTATTCACATCAATCAATGATGACAAGCATCACTTCTCAAAGTGATGTGACTTCTATCACTTGATTGACTAGTGATTTGACGCTGGATGTGACTTGTGGGCCGCAATTAAGTTCGCAAAGCGAGTGCGCTCGCAAACACTCCCGGGCTCGGGTTCGCTAATTCCAAATTAACGAATTTTCCGTTGCGACGTAATTAAATAATTATGCTTAGCAAAATCATTATTCACGTCTCTAACGAATTAATTCTAAATTAACTCGTTAGCCCGAATTAAAATCTAATTTCAATTCCGCGTCGAAATCCAATTTCGTATAATATATCAAATATATTATTTTATCGATTAATTCCAAATTAATCGTTTTCTCTCTTTAAATGATATTTTATCCCAGATAAGTACCTAGTACTACGTTTATTCCCAATTTGAAAATTAAATTCGTTTAAACACATTTTCACCCAGGATTATGTTTAAACACTAATCTTTCAATTTATCTTGATTCTAATAGTCCAACTATTTAATCAACGATTTATGTACTATTTATTATAATGATTACTATAGTCCAACTATTTAATCAACTATAATTTAATTGGTTAATTCAATTATATTGATTACTATAATCCAATTATAAAATAAACTATAAATGATCAATTAAATTCAAATATATTGATTACTATAATCCAATTATATAATCAACTATAAATGAATAGTTTGAATACAGTCCAACTGTTTATTTAAAACAACGATTAAATATTAGTCCAACTAACATTTAATTTATTTGACGAATGATTTTGAATGAGCGCGTATGGCAAGTTACTAAACGAATATTGAAAATTTAATACTTGCCTCCCACTATTTTTACGCGAGCCTCTAACCCTCTGTGGAGTACTCGGGAAACCGTGTTTCCTAGTGGGCTAGGATCTCGTTAAATAACACACAATCTTGACTTTGGCCAACAAATTGTATGATAATTAACTAGGTAGATCTCTAAGATCAATTGGATCCCATCCAATTCCTAGATCCAGTAGGGGGACATCCAAGTCCGAAACATATGTCTTATATATGCCAATATATCCAATATATTGCCTAACCGTTTTCCTCTGAATCAACTAAGCCTTGGCTTTGGCACAACAAACTTAGTGATCCCAGTTAAGCGTGACCCATTGACCATGGAAAGCTTCGTAATCAATGTCGATGGACAAGAAGTGATCTTGACTTTTGCCAACAAATCACAACTTGGACAAGACACCAATATGGAACAAAGCTCGCGTGATTCAAACACATCCTCGACGGATAAAGGTCTTGACTTTGGCCAACAAACCAATGCCAGTCTTAGATCTTGAGTAAGAATCACTCAATGGAAGGAAAAATGCTTAATATTTTGTGAGGGTTTTTTCGCGTGCAAATTGGCAACCAATTTATTATCTTTGTTAAGGTCTCATCATCATACACCCTTAAACATGCATTCTAAACACATAATAAGGCGCATATAAATAAATAATAATGATATGCGGATGGATACTTTACATATTGATCCTAGATCAAATCTCTCTCTTTCCTCTCTCCCGCTAGCACAAGTATTGCTTCTACCCGTTGTAGACGCTGATTTTCTCTCCAGGTCTACAATTGAGAATTTATATAAGGGCATTGGCGATCCTGCAAAACAAAGATGTATGGTGAGCGTGGAGGGTCTACCCACCGGTGTGGTGGATGCCGTAAGCACTCTGACGCCCAAATCAGTGAGGGAAATGAGGTGTAAAAGTCGTAGAGGGGGGAATAAGGTTAGATGTTACCTTGATTCTTGCTAGCTGCCGTGAGGGCGGTAGATGAGAGGTTTAGAGAGCTATGGAGAGAGTAGTATTGGGCTATGAGTCTCTGAGCCCCCCACTCCTTCTAGACTCCAGTTCATTTTATAAGTTATTTGAGGTGAGACTCATGAATTACGTTTTAATTGACATACGTTTTGTGTGTTGGTAACGATCGCATCATAAAGGAGAATTATGGGCATTCATGAAGATTGAAAACGGTTGGGTCATAAATGGTGTTTATGTATATCTGAGTATTACATGGGTTAACGTATGGTGGGTCATTGGATCTAACCTGGTATGAGCCTGCGAATCTTTGGGCCGATATACACTAAATCTGGACTTCATAAGAGAGTGAATCTGTGATAGCAACTTGGGCCTGAAGTAAAAGGTCCAAATTACCCTTGGGCTAAATTTGGCCCGTACAGTTTGTCCCCTACTCTCTAAGTCAAGGGGTCAATGAGTCATTGGCTTGGAGAGTACTTGATGCGTGTGTCGCTTGGGATGAGGCCATAGTATGTAGGCGTACTCGAGCGTTGATGCTACCTATTGATTGAATCAAAGGAATGTACAGTTATGAGTTTGACTCTACAAAAGCCATTGGGGAAGTACCCAGTCGACTGAACCAGATAAAGGTCAAGATATAAGTCATACAACATGTGTATCCCATGTCTACAACTTGACTCGACATGAGTCAATGAGGGATGTCCCCGGTCGACTGGACTCGGTGAGACCAGGAAGATATAAATCATACGACATGTGTAATCCATGCCTGCAACTTGACTCGACATGAGTCCGTGGGGGATGTCCCTTATCTACTGAACCAGATGACGGTCAGGACAATCTCCATACTACTGGTCAAGGACCAGGGGAGTCTTCAAATTTGTCTAGACCAGATGAAGGTCATGTACTGAACTCGACTCTACATGAGCCATGGGGGATGTCCCCAGTCGACTGAACCAGATGAAGGTTCAGGATATAATTCATACGATATATGTTAATCCATGTCTTTGACTCGACATGAGTCCATGGGGGATGTCCTTAGTCGACTGAACCAGATGACGGTCAGGACAATCTCCATACTACTGGTCAAAGACCAGAGGAGTCTTCAAATTTATCTAGACCAGATGAAGGTCATGTACTGAACTCGACTCTACATGAGCCATGAGGGATGTCCCCAATCGACTGAACCAGATAAAGGTTCAGGATATAATTCATACGACATATGTTAATCCATGTCTTTGACTCGACATGAGTCCATGGGGGATGTCCCCGGTCGACTGGACTTGATGAGTCCAGGAAGGTATAAGTCATACGATATGTGTAATCCATGTCTACACCTTGACTCGATACGAGTCCATGGGGGATGTCCCCAGTCGACTAGACTTGATGAGTCCAGGAAGGTTCATGATAGTCTTTACTTTATTAGACCTGATGAAGATCTACGAGAGTCTTCACTCTATTGACCTGATTAAGATCCAAGAGTCTTTCTTTCTTATACCACTAGAGCTGAAAAAGGTCCATGAGACTACAGTAGAGTGAACTTAATGAATATCTGTCAAGGTCGTCACTCAACACTCTATTAGGCCCGATGAAAGTATAAGAGATTGTTTACTCTACTTGAACTGGTGGAGTTCTTGGAGAGTTTCTAGACATTATGAAGTTCCATGTGGGTCTTCCCTTCTCATTCTACTCGACCTGATGAAGGTCTGTGGGGTCTTCATTCCTCATTATACAAAATCATATATGTGGTGGAAATGAGATATAGGTGAACGAGGGTCTTCAATGAGTGCCAAATTTCTCATGGTGGTGTCGACTGGGATCCTTAACAAGTACAACCATCTCACGTGTAGCGTTGAATGGGACATTTGCCTTATACCGAGTGTAGTGTCGAGTGGTACGATCACCACACGATGAATTGGAACTGCACTTCTCCTACACACACTCATCGCGCCGACTGGACTGGACTTCAATGATACTGCTGTTTGGTGGAGATATCATTCATAGTAAGTGTCCACGTCGTTAATTTGGCAGGCTCTCATGCTATTTGGAAATTATACTTAAACCACCGAGCATCTTCATACGACCACATGGACGCATAAAACACGCGAATCAATTGGTCCATGCCTATTAAGTGGTTCCTCACGAATGAAGCCACACTCAAATTGCCAAATAGTAAAGGAAAAATACCATCCACCTGCATCATAGAACGCCTGACTACTTCCAGAAGAATCCATTCTCAGCTTAAGGGATGTCGAGCCCATGGATGCATTAGGGCCTGCGCCTCAGTCATTTCGCTTGATGCCAGTTTTTGCTCGTAGGTGGCAAGGTCTACGACTGTGAAGCCCGTGGTTTGACCACTGCCCACGTCTTGTGGTACTGAATCTTCGCATTGTCGAGTTGAATGAGTTTGTTCATTATTGAGATCACCAATTCATTTAACACTCGTGTCCGGAATGAACATGGCATCAACAATTGAAAGAGGATCTCGACATCGTGATATCCATAATTCGAAAGTTAGATTTCTCGGAGATGTATGGGCCACGTTTTGAGTCGTATCATTTGATCATTGCTCAAGACGGTAACCCGTTAAAGACCATCAAGGTCCCCGATGGCTTTGACTACGAGCTTCGCAACAGAAACGACATCAACCACTTTCTGGATCCTAAGGCTTCTCGGATTTTATTTAAGGACTGCCTGTCGATTACATGGCCTCTAAGAAGAAATACGTTCTCACAATTGATGACGATTGCTTTGTTACTAAAGACCCCTCTAGCAAAGAGACCAACGCACTCGAGCAGCACATTAAGAATTTGTTGTATGGGTTGGAATTTGGTTCGAGATCTGTTGATACAGATGGTTGTGGGGGCTGGATGCCCAATAGGTAAAGAGTCGAGTCCCCTGGTAGGGCTGTTTTGACAGCTTCTACTACCCAGAGCAGTTGCTGTGTCGTCCATGGTAATTACTAGTGTTGCTTTTAAAGTGTTTGATGAAATGCCTAACCGGGATTTGGCGTCATTCAACTTGGCAATTTCCAAGTTTGTCCACAATGGGTATTTTAGACAAGTTTTGAGGATGTTTAGAAAATCCGTGGTTGGAACGTTTAGACCTTATTCTGTCATTGTTGCTAATGTGTTTTATGCTTGTGAGAGTGTTGATCATGGCTTGCAAATGTATTGCTCGGCGATAAAGTTGGGCGTTGACATGGATGTATATGTCTATGGGAAGCTTCATTAATGGCTATGTATTCGAATCGGAAAGAAGGAATAATTTGGCTACTGGAGTGTTTAGAGAGATGCCCGAGAAGAATATTGTGAGCTGTATGCTTGGGAATTGGATTGTCGAATGTATTTTCAGGATTTGGCGTGTCGTCTTCACTTCCTGAGTCTGTGTTTGACTTTGGTTCTGTCGTAGGAGAGGAACTCTTGCGGTGAAGGAGTCTGGTTAGGATACTGTTACGGCAGTTTGAGAGGCAATTTTCAAAAGCTTGATAATCAGAAAGCCTAGATCTTGCTGCTTCTTGTTCATTACTAGTAGTAGAGCAGTAACAAATTGTAAACTTATTGCTTTGTGGTCTAAGAAAGAACGAATTGTGGAGTCTGAGTCATGTGCTATGGAGTGGGAAGGTTTCTCTGTGGATAAGGCGATGTGTATACTTTTTTGAGTAGTGGGTATTGCAGGCTTGAGATGATGAGAAATGGTAATGTGAATTTATTTCAGAATGCTAAAGAGAGGTTGTGATCCGAAGACATATATTGGTACCGCATCAAAGAGAATACACGACATATCACAATGCAAGAATTGGTGAAGTTGTAAGAGGATTTTCACTCTACCAGTCATCCTTGAAGCTTTCACTCACTACTCAAGACCTGAAGAAGGTCCATCATGCTACAATGGAATGAGCTTGATGAATGTCATCAAGGTCATCTACGAGTCTAGTGCCGAGTGGACTTGACTACTGGAGTTAACGAAAGTCCAAGGTCATTATTCCTGACTTCTCTAGTCTTATAGAGGGTTTGGTTCCTCATACTACCATCTTTACTCTATAAGACCTAACAAAAGTAATTGAGTGTCTAATGTCGAGTGGACCTCATGGAGTTCCAAAATAAATTTCACCCTACCTACTAGATGAAGGTTGGTCGATTGAACCTGTCGTAGGTTCCAATGATTTTTCATTCTAGGCATGATAAAAGATTCTCTATGTAGTATAGACTTGGCAATGTTAAATCAACGTAATATGGAAAAGATGACTAACCTTTTATGTCCTCAAGGGGAGATAACAACCATCCCACGTAGTATGGTAAATCATATGCATGAAGTTGTTTGTCTAATGGTACCCCAGTCAAGCTAAGTCTTATTCTATCTCATGTCGAATGGGATTTTAAACAAGTGTCAGGTCTCATACGTGGAGTGTCGAGTGAAATCTTTGCTAAATACTAAACTATCATTTAATGTCGATTGTGACAAGCTGTGTGTAGTATTGTTGATTGGGATATTTCTAACAAGTCTTATGTCATACATTGAAAATGTCGATTGTGCCATTCGTTATAATTACCTAGTTTTAAATTATAGTGTCGACAGGGTCACCCAAAACAAGTATCATATCCTAACAACTACTATAAGCCTCGTACCTTAGTGATGTCAACTGAGACATTCTTAAAAAGTGTAAGCCATACCTAGTAAGGTTGATAGGGATGTCCACACCCAGTCTTCACGCGGGTACTGTCGACCGAGACAATCCTTATGCCAAGCTCATTACTCCATTATATGAGGTGAATGGTAAAGAGAATGATTCCATTGAAAGGATGCATTTTGCTCATGATGTTGGTCCACGGGACTCTAGTCGAATATAGTCTGAATTTGATGACAATCCATTTATGTCTTCTGAAGGAGATGGGAATCTTCTTAACATCGTCTGAATAAGGTAACGTTTCTTTCACGTAGTCTGGAAGTGACGGAAATCCTCTTACGTATCTGAAGGGAATGACATCATATCTATGCCATCTAGAGTAGATGATGATCATCCTAAGCAGTCTCGAATAGATGAAAATTATAGAGAATACTTCTTGGTTGATTGGGTATGATGCTTTGAATCACCAGGGCCCCACGGTGGGCGCCAAATTATAGACGCTGATTTTCGCTCCAGGTCTACAATTGAGAATTTGTATAGGGGCACTGGCGATCCTACAAAACAAAGATGTAGGGTGAGCGTGGAGGGTCTACCCACCGGTGTGGTGGATGCCGTAAGCACTCCGATGCCCAAATCAGTGAGGGAAATGAGGTGTAAAAGTCGTAGAGGGGGGAATAAGGTTAGATGTTACCTTGATTCTTGCCAGCTGCCGTGAGGGCAGTAGATGAGAGGTTTAGAGAGCTATGGAGAGAGTAGTATTGGGCTATGAGTCTCTGAGCCCCCCACTCCTTCTAGACTCCAGTTCCTTTTATAAGTTATTTGAGGTGAGACTCATGAATTACGTTTAATTGACATACGTTTTGTGTGTTGGTAACTGTCGCATCATAAAGGAGAATTATGGGCATTCATGAAGATTGAAAACGGTTGGGTCATAAATGATGTTTATGTATATCTGAGTATTACATGGGTTAACGTACGGTGGGTCCTTGGATCTGTACTGGTATGAGCCTGCGAATCTTTGGGCCGATATACACTAAATCCGGACTTCATAAGAGAGTGAATCTGTGATAGCAACTTGGGCCTGAAGTAAAAGGTCCAAATTGCCCTTGGGCTAAATTTGGCCCGTACACCCGTTACATAACACTTCTAAAGAAACCTCATTTGCATTGAGGGGAATATGTGAGAAGAGAAATACACAGAGTCAATAGGTAATAGGCTGGACACGCAGGTCCAATTAATAAATTATAAATTTATTACAATAATTTCCAAAATTGCCCTCACCCATCTAATATCCATCTGATATACATTATTCATACATCGCATCCATGTATACACACAAAGCATGTTATCAATCAATCTAATCCAATTAATTAATCTGATAATTATTGACCATCCAATGTTCAAACAACGATTTGATTTTGCGCGAGTCCGACTCGTTTTGCGAATAAGTACTCAAAGTACGAATTCTTGAATTAAATCAAACTACAACATTAAATCCAATTCAATATGTATTTAATACTAATTCACTATTTAATTCCAAATTAAATATTACACTTTATTAATAAACCTTTACGACTTAAATTCCAAATTTAATCGTTACGGGTCTCAAAGCCCGATTAACATCCAATGTTAATTTAATTAAAGTCCAATGGGCTTTTAATTAATTTCTTAAGGCATGGACTTTTGGTCAACTTGGGTCAAACCCAAAGACTAAAGCCCATTTAAAGGAATCACCCTTATATGCCTAGAAACCAATTTAGGCCCATTAGGCCCAATTAAAGTTAAAGGTCCATTAGTCATAATTGGACTTTATGGATGTGGTTTTGGGCCCAATTGGATCCAACCAATTTGCCTAAACCAATCTTGGTACAACCAAGCCCAATAAGCCCAATAACAAATTTACAAGCCCAATTCCAAATTTGGCCCAATTAATTAAATTACAAAAATTCCAAATTTCATAATTAAATTAATTAAAGTGTATGCCATAATTAATTACTCAAAATAATATTTCCAAAACACTAGTTTACACAATTAATTATGCTTATTATTATCAACATATGTCCAACACATTTGAATCAAAAAATCACATCATTTTCATGCTTCAATGTCACGGCATTATTGGGATTTCTTTGTCCGATTTGATTTTAATCCAATTAAATCCTAAATCAACATTACCAAATATTTTCCAACTCATCCAATGATCAAAAACACAAATCACCATGACTTAAGGCAAACATTCATATTCGGCCAAGCCTAAATTTTGGGCAAAAATTGATCCAATCAACTTTTCATGAAATTGATCATACACAACTTCAATATATCATCATTCAAGCATACTCAATCAATCAATTTTATCACATCTTTTGAGCATGATTTGATAAAATTGATTTTACCCTAATCAAGTTTCATGCTCAAAATGGCTCAAGATACCCTTGTTGGGAAATCTCAAAGTCTCGAGGATCGATTAAAGCATAGAAACAAACATGTGAATACACGAGGAAGTTGCGGAATACTTACATCGAGCGGTTGAGCGATGCGATGAAGAACAAAAAATCTTTTCTGCCCTCCTTGGAAGTCTCGGCAGTCCACTGTTTTGGCTCCTCCATTGATGCTCCAAGCTCCAAGCTTTGTAAATGGTGATTCCATGCTCACAAGTTAGTTCCTTATCACCTTAGGATGACTCTTCATGTGCTAGCATAGGAAAAATTGCCACAAATTTTCCTTTATACTTCTTGTAATTCTCGGCCTTGCCAAGAAAATGGGAGAGAAGGATTTTGGCCCCTTGGCCGTGAGATGTGTAGAGAGAGAGAAGAAAAATGTGTTAGTTGTTTTTGTGTAAATGTTTTCTAAAAACATATACCAAAATTGCTTTCAAAAATGGTCAAAGCTTTTCCAAAAAGCTTAACAATTTTAGAGGCAAAAATGCAATAAATGCATTCAACAACCACCATCAACTATTCACATCAATCAATGATGACAAGCATCACTTCTCAAAGTGATGTGACTTCTATCACTTGATTGACTAGTGATTTGACGCTAGATGTGACTTGTGGGTCGCACTTAAGTTCGCAAAGCGAGTGCGCTCGCAAACACTCCCGGGCTCGGGTTCGCTAATTCCAAATTAACGAATTTTCCGTTGCGACGTAATTAAATAATTATGCCTAGCAAAATCATTATTCACGTCTCTAACGAATTAATTCTAAATTAACTCGTTAGCCCGAATTAAAATCCAATTTCAATTCCGCGTCGAAATCCAATTTCGTATAATATATCGAATATATTATTTTATCGATTAATTCCAAATTAATCGCTTTCTCTCTTTAAATGATATTTTATCCCAGATAAAAAATCTCCGCAATTAATCCAAGATTAATTTTCTCTCTCATCTAATTAATTACAGATTAATAAAGTGCGAGTCATACGTCATCGGTGAATCTTCGGGAAATGACCCATGAGATCCCCGGATATGTTGGCAGTAAATCCGGTCGTCGGACTATCCGAACACGTAAGTACCTAGTACTACGTTTGTACCGATTTACAAGACAAGGTTGGCTTCTAGCAAAGCGCCATGCCTACCCAATTCTCCAGAAATATCCTTACAGGAATATGTGATCTATATCAGGCGTAGTATACGTAGTATTGCGTATTTCGATCCAATATCGAAATGTCACGTGCAAGGCCTGGGGCTGGAATTGTGTCTGCCCCGTACGAAGCACATATCGGATCTCTGGCAACTAGTTTCTATAATCGGATAAACATGACCTAGTCATTTTATCCCGATGACTGCAGTACATAAGAGAACCAGTTCCGTATCCTACGTGACCATCATCTCCACTATGACTGGAGTGATACTTATGTCTTGACATCACACCCAACACACTACGATTCTCAATATACCCAGCATAGGCGTACACAGAACCTGCTAAAGCCCTGGACGAACAAAACCAAAGTATATTGATTGTCGCAAGTATTAGCGGTGCAAGTCTCAGGTTAAGACCAAATACACCTACCCTGATTCGGACTTCCATAGACATATAGTCATACTACCAATGGAATTCTGAGGGGTCAATCCAGAGCGAAGCTGTTTCCCGTACCATCGGTAAACACAACCTCCTACTACACTTGCATGAGTATTCTATACCCAAATATATGAGAACTATGCAGTTATGCTCCCACAATGCGCACAAGTGTAATACTAGTCTTTTACGTATTATCGATGTCCATTCTCGATAATACCCTGACTAGGGATATTTAATGATTAAGCCCTTATGGATTGATACTGTCTCATATCATCTCAATCCGGAACTAATCATATGGACCTTCTATCTTTTATACATCTTGGTAATCTAATTACAAATGATAAAGGGGCAATTTCCTTTGTCACATAATTAATTTGTACAACAACACCATGATCTGTACAAATAGTGATGCTATTGGTCATAACTGTCCAACACACTTATCACTGCATTTAGGAATTCTTTCTCAAGGAAAACCGCATGTAGAGCAACAAATACTTTGTTCTCTTATGGGTGATAGAAGTAATATCCCTTGGTTTCACTAGGATATCCTACAAATAGGCATTTATCCGATTTGGGTTCAAGTTTGGTACCTTCCAAACGTTTGACGTATGCCCAGCAACCCTAAATCTTCAGGAATGAGAAACCCGGTTTCTTTCCTATCCATATTTCATACGGAGTCTGTTGAACAGACTTTGACGAAACCTTATTCAAAATAAGTATTGCACTGTTCAATGCATATCCCCCGAAGGAAATAGATAGCTCTGTGCAACTCATCATAGACCTTACCATGTCTAACAAAGTTCGTTTTCTCTTTTCGGACACACCGTTTAATTGTGGTGTTCCAGGAGGAGTCCACTATGAAAGAATACCATATTCTTTCAAGTAATCAAGAAACTCATTGCTTAAATATTCGCCACCACGGTCCGACCGTAATGTCTTAATACTTTTACTGGTCTGTTTTTCTACTTCGTATCGAAACTCTTTGAATTTCTCAAAAGTTTCCGACTTGTGTCTCATAAGATACACATAACCATAACGCGATGCATCATCCGTTAAGGTTACAAAATATTTATATCCACCTCTAGCCTGGCTAGATATGGGCCCACATATGTCACTATGAACAAGGGCTAACAGTTCGGTGGCGCATCCACCTTTACCGCTAAAAGGTGATTTAGGCATCTTGCCTAATAAACAAGATTCGCAGACGTCATATGAATTTGGATCAAATCCGTCCAAGTACCCACTCTTCGAAAGTGTGGATATGCGAGTCTTGTTAATGTGTCCCTGACGACAATGCCACATATAAGTTTCATCTTTGTTACTTACTTTAAGCCTTTTGTCTGTTACATTATATGTTTGAGATTGATTTATATTCAAAATATAAAGACCATTATTTGGATCAGCAGTGCAAATTTCCATATCATTTTTATACATAAAACACACATTGTTTATAAATACAAAAGTATACCCACATTGGGTTAACATAGATACATAAATAATATTCCTAGTCAAACTAGGTACAAAATAACAATTTATAAGTTTAAGTACATGCCCCGAGGGCAGTTCCAAAACATAAGTGCCCACGGCCAAAACGGCAACTCGAGTCTCATTTCCAACACGGAGGTCAATCTCTCATGAAGCCAGTCTCCTGCTAATCCGCAGATCCTGCACATCAGTACATATATGAGTACCACAACCAGAATCAAAAATCCAATTTTTAAAACTAGAAGTAGACATGTTTATTTCTATAACAAACATACATGAAGCCGGTGTCTTACCCGCTTTAATTTCCTTCATGTGTGCCTTCTACTCGCGGCAGTCACGCTTCCAGTGACCCCGCTTCCCGCACTGCAAGCATACATCTTGGGATTTATCCTTGGGTTTCCCAGAACCCTTTGACGATTTGGCCTTGCCCTTCTTCTTATGCTTCTTCTTCTTAACACCTCTAGTCGCCTTGGGCCAAGCCCTCGGAGTCTGAGATGTTGAAGCATAGTGTGCCTCACGCTTCTTGCCCTTAAGGAGCTCATTTTCTGCCTCAAGCAGAGTGGACATCAACTCTCCAAGAGTTTGGTCTGGGTTCAACATGTTGTAGTTTTTGATGAACCCACTCCAAGTGTCGGGGAGAGACTGTAGGATCAAATCCACCGAAGTCTCAGCCTCGAAGACTATGCCCATATGTCTGAGCTGCTCAATGTCAGCAATCATCTGTGAGACATGGTGCTCAACAGACGTACCCTCTGACATGTGAGTGCGGAAGAGCTTCTTCTGCAACTCGTATATTTGCGATCTAAGATTAGATCGGTGAAGATCGTGCAACTTCGCCATCATCTCATAGGGATCCAACCCCTTGTTTTGACGACAGAATTGCGGAGACATAGCGGCAAGCATTACCGATTGAACAGTCGTATTATCATCGCTATGAGTCTTCCAAAGCTCTAACTCAAGCAACTGATCAGGTCGGGGCTTAGGCCCAATAGTTCGCTCTAAAGTGTAGAGTAACTTCTCGAATCTCAGAACAATTCTGAGATTCATATCCCAGTCTTGAAAGTTTGTGCCATTAAAGACGTTGTCGCCCATGACAATTTCCCTAATGCTCAACTTTCATGTCATCTTAACCGCAATAGTCCAACTATTCGATTAACGATGTACGGGTACAGTCTAACTGTTACAAGAAAAATAATAATATATTAGTCCAACTAATAAAATAATTGACGAAATAATTTGAAAGCGCTTAAAGCTAAGTATTTGAACGAAATTGCAAATTCAATACTAGCCTCCCATTATTTTTTGGCGAGCCTCTAACCCTCTGTTGAGTACTCAGGAAACCTAGTTTCCTAGTGGGTAGGATCCCGTTAAATAACACATAATCTTGACTTTGGCCAACAAGCTGTATGATATTTAACTAGGTAGATCTCTAAGATCAATTGGATCTCATCCAATTCCTAGATCCGATAGGTGGACCTCAAAGTCCGAAACATATATACAATATATATGCCAATATATCCAATATATTTTCCTAACCTTTTTCCTCTGAATCAACTAAGCCTTGGCTTTGGCACAACAAGCTTAATGATTCCAGTTAAGCGGGACCCATTGACTTTGGAAAGCTTCGTAATCGATGTCGATGGACAAGAAGTGATCTTGACTTTGGCCAACAAATCACAACTTGGACAAGACACACGATATGCAACAAAGCCTTCATGATTCAAACACATCCGAGATGGACAAAGGTCTTGACTTTGGCCAACAAACCAGTGCCAATCTTGGATCTTGAGTAAGAATCACTCAATGGAAGGAAAACGCTTAATATTTTATTGAGGGTTTTTCGCGTAAATTGGCAACCAATTTATTATCTTTGTTAGGTCTCATCATAAACCCTTAAGCATGCATTCTAAAAGCATAATAAGGCGCGAAAATAAATTAATAACGATATGCGGATGGATATGTCACAGATCGTTCCTAGAACGAATCACTCCATTTCCTCTCCCCGGCTAGCACTATTCTTACTTCTACCCAATTACATAATACAATTAAAGAAACCTCATTAACATTGAGGGGAATTATGTGAGAAGAGAATTACAAAGAATCAAGAGAGATAAGGCTGGACACGCAGGTTCAATTTAATAAATTCTAAATTTACAACAATTTCCAAAATTGTCATTTCCCTTCTAATATCCATCCGATATACGTTATTCATTCAACACAACCATGTATTCACACAAAGCATGTTATTCAATCAATCTAATCCAATTAATTAATCTTGAATAAAGTGATCATCCAATGTTCAAACAACGATTTGATTTTGCGCGAGTCTAACTCGTTTGAGAATAGTACTCAAAGTACGAATTCTTGAATTATATCGAACTACAATTTAAATCTAATTTAATTCATATTCAATGCTAATTCCATATTTATTTCCAAATTAAATAACTACACTTTTTAATGCGCCTTTAAGACTTAGATTCCAAATCTAATCTAAATGGGTCTCAAAGCCCAATTAACATCCAATGTTATTTAATTAAAGTCCAATGGGCTTTCAATTAATTTCTTAAGACATGGAATTTGGTCAATATGGGTCAAACCCAAATACCAAAGCCCAATTAAGGAATCACCCTTATTTTCCAAGAAACCAATTTAGGCCCATAAGGCCCAATTAAACATAAAAGGCCCATTTGTCACATTTGGACTTAATGGAATGATTTAGGCTCAATTTGGATCCAATTTAATTGACCTAAACCAACTTGGCCCAACCAAGCCCATTAGGCCCAAATACAACATTTAAAGCCCAATTCTAAATTAAGCCAAACTAATTAAATTTTAATTTTCCAAATTTCAAAATTCAATAATTAAAGTGTATTACATCAATTAATTATCTAAATTAATATTTCCAAAATACTAATTTAATCAATTAATCATGTATTAATTTGTTCAACTCATGTCCAACATTTTGAAACAAAAAAATCATCTCATTTCATGCTCATCAAGCTCACGGCATTTTAGGGGTTTTTTGTCCAATTTCGTTTTCAATCCGATTGAATCTCAAATCAACATTTCCCAAGTGTTCAAACTCATCCAATGACCAAAAGAATAAAAAATGCCATGACATTTAGGGCAACCATGCATTCGGCCAAGCCAACATTTTGGGCAAAAATTGATCCAATTAATTTTTCATGAAATTGATCATATATAACTCCAAGTTATCCATATACAAGCATGCTCAAACAAACAATTTGGTTAAATCATGCTCAAAACCAATTTACCCAAATTTTACCCTAATATTTTTCATGCTCAAATTAGGCTCCATGATACCATTGTTGGTTTCTAAAGTTGTCCCAAGATCATTCAAGCAATGAAAATAATGTGAATACAATAAAGAAGTATGGCATAATCATACTTACAATGAACGGATTATGGAAGTGTTGATAACAAAAATTTCTCCTTGTTGAAGCTCTCCAAGATTCGGCCAAGGTCCCAATTTGTTGATGATGAAGAAGCTCCAAGCTTTTGAATGGATTCCAAGCTCTTAGATTGGTTTCCCTATCACCTTGTGATGATTCCTCTAGAGTGCTAGCTCTTGGTAATTTTTGCAACAAAAACACCTTTCTTATTCCTTGAACTTTCGGCCAAGTGAAAAAGAAAATGGAGAGAGTAAAATTCTTGCAATGGGCGTGAATGTGGTGAGAGAGTAAGGAGTGTTTGACTTGTTCTCTTTTATGTATTTGATTTCAAAAATCAAATTAAAGATTTACCAAATATTTAGTAATAAGTCAATCATGTCACTTTAACTTGGAGTGTAAAACAAGTTAAAGTTATTCTCACCAAAACCCATCACTCAAAGTGACAAGTGATGTGACTAGTGATGTGACATGTGGGCCCCACTTGATTCAAAATCCGAGTGGGCCCACAAACACTCCCGGGCTCGGGTTCGCTAATTCTAAATTAACGAATTTTCCGTTGCGACGTGATTAAATCAAATTTAATAAAATAATTATGCCAAGCAAAATTACTATTCACGTCTTTTGCGAATTAATTCTAAATTAACTCGTTTGCCCGAATTAAAATCTAATTTTAATTCCGTGTCGAAATCTAATTTCGCTTAATATATCGAATAAATTATTTTATCGATTAATTCCAAATTAATCGTTCTCTCTCTTCTAATAGTATTTTATCCTAGATAAAATCTCTCCGTAATTAATCCCAGATTAATTATGCTCGAATCATACGTCATCGGTGAATCTGCGGGAAGCGACCCATGAGATCCCCGAATATGTTAATAGTAAATCTGGTCGTCGGACTATCCGAACACGTAGGTACCCAGTACTACGTTTTTACCAATTTACGAGACATGGTTGGCTTCTAGCAAAGCACCGTGCCTTCCCAATTCTCCAGAAATATTCTTAATGGAATATATAATCTATATCAGGCATAGTATATGTAGTATTACGTATTGCGTATTGTGATCCAGTATCTGATGTCACATGCAAGACCTGGAGCTGGAATAGTGTATGCCCCGTACGAAGCATATATCGGATTACAAGCAACTAGTCTCTTTAATCGGATAATCATGACCAAGTCATATTATCCCGATGGTTGCAACCATTTAGAGTACCAGTTCTGTATCCCTGCATGATCATCATCTCCATATGACTGAAGTGATACTTCTATCTTGACATCACACCCAATACACTACGATTCTCAATAAACCCAGAAGAGGCGTACACAGAACCTGTTAAAGTCCTGGACGACCAAAACCAAAGCGTATTGATATTCGCAAGTACTAGCGATGCAAGTCTCAGGTTAAGACCAAATACACCTACCCTGATGCGGATTCTCATAGACACATAGTAATACTACCAATGGGATTCCGCGGGGTCTATCCAGAGCGAAGCTGTTTCCGTACCATCGGTAAACACAACCTCATATCACACTTGCATAAGTATCCAATACTTAAATATATGAGAACTATGCCGTTACGCTTCCATAACACGCACAAGTGCGATACTAGTCTATTCCGTATTATCGATGTCCAGTCTCGATAATACTACGACTATGGATATTTAATGATTAAACCTTTATGGATTGATATTGTCTCATATCTTATAATCTGGAACTAATCATAGGGACTTTTATCATTTATATATTCAAGTAATCAAATTAAAAAATGATAAAATGTACAAAAACCACAATGTCTTTTACAAATAGTGACGCTATGGGTCATAATTATCTAACAAGCACATGAAAAACCAAAAGCAACGTGAGGCAAAGACGCCAAAAGCAGCGTGAAAAAAACACCCAAAGCCTGCCCTCCACCGATCAAACAAAGCGACAACAAGAAGCTAAAAAAGATACACGGCATCAACAAGAAAAAAACAAAGACACACACAAGCAACAAACCTTAAGTCAAGCAGCAGCCCCTGACCAAAACAAACAACAACAAATAACCCTTCAAGCAGCAGCCCCTGACCGAAACAAACAACAACAAATAACCCTTCAACCAGCAGCCCCATAACTGAACAAACAACAAAAAATAATCCTCCAACCAGCAGCCTCATAACCGAACAACAAGCAGCCCCAAACAGTCCAAAAACAGCCCTAACAAATAGTACAAAAATAGTCCAAAAACAACCCAAAACCAGTCCTTAAAACCCGCAAAAATAGTAGCAAAACATTCCCTAAAAACCATAAAAAAACAACCCAAACAGCAAATAGAAATAGCAAACAGCGAACAAAAAACAACAAGCAGAAAATAGCGAAACAGCAAGTGAAATAGCAAACTAAAAATAGCAAACAGTGAACCAGCTTCAATCCTTCCGGCGACGGCATAACGCACTTCCGAGAAGCAACATAAAAGGTAAGACCTGAGGGCATCATTACCCTATTTATTTTTATAGTTCTGGACATGACATGTTTGGCTGGACGTGAAATACGTCCAGCCGGGGTATGCAAAGTCCTATATTAAAGACGGCCAAACTTCTGGTCACATCTTTCTTTGACGTTCCGCTATTTATCTTTTTTTTTTTTGTTTATTTACTCACCGTTATTTTATTATTTCGTATTTAGTTTGTTTTTTTTTTTATTTCGCCTTCATTTTATTTATTCATGTTGTTCATTATCCGCATATGATTTATTTTATTATTTTGTTATCTGCATCGCATTAATGTCTATGTGTGTTATTATCCCTTGCGGTATATCAGATGGAAACCCAGACGTAAATTCCGTAGCCGATTCCGAATGGACGGTGGTGCGGTCTGTACTTGGGATAAAACTCCATGTACCACTCGGGAAATACTCATATATGCGTGACTAATCCCTCTTTTGTTTACTATTTATTTATTGACGGTTTATTTGCTTTTGATTATTATATTTTTCATCATCGCATTTCGTACTTCTTCATTTAATATGCTTTTATTATTTCTATTAATGTTTATGGGTGTGCAAATTTGTGTTTATTTGAATTATTTTGCATGAACTGCATAAGGCTTGGCTATACCATTGTGTGAACCCATCCATTATACTGGTATAAGTAAGAGACCATTCTGAACCCAACAGTTTGAGGTCTTCCCTTGCGAGGGGTGAGTGCGGCCTTAAATCTTTTCCCAGTTCACACTGGTGGCGACTCCTTTATTTTCCGGTTTAGTCCCCCGCGAGCTACTCCGTACTCTCTACGGGTTGCGAGCCCAACAATGTCGTGGTCGCCGAACATCATAGGCATAGCGGTAAACCCCGCTTCACTCCTACACCAAGAAACGTCATTATCAGATTAAAAAATATCTAATGGGGTTTTCTTAATGTCAGTGATGAATCTCGAGACATGAACCAATTCATGTCAATCTTTACTGCATAAGAAACTATTCTCTCTAGAATGATTATATCATAGTCTATTTTAATCTAGAACCTATTTTAGAAATCTGCAACCATGAGTGAAGTCAGAAAACATATATAAAATATGCGTGCAGTGGATAAAAGTTTAATTCTATCTAAAAATAGAATAAGGAAAAACATAAGCGATAATTTTCATAATATTACACACTGCATTAGTAATGGATTTTTAACCTAGCAGTGTCTCCCACTACTTTACGTAATACCGTAATCCCCAATGGAAAATGAGAATTCAATAATTAAATCTAATTCCATAATGGAAAGTGGATCACATGAATATATTTCGACTCACAGCTTTGGCACGTTCTCGCCTACGTATATTCACGGGTACATAACTCATTGTCAATCACACTCAATGTGACTCTTGATTTTGTCCTGACCGTTTCTCATTGTGACAGCTTTGGCACGTTCATAGGAGGCGTATCAAGGCTTCACTTGTCAATGACAAACTCGAGCTACCGATGTAGTCCTGACAGCTTTGGCACGTTCAGGATTTCCACTTTCATTTGAATTTGTCTCTTATCATATAAGTTCTACTGGCGTAAATGAACTACCTTCAACCATAACTGCACAGCTTTGGCATGATACAACTATGACATCATGAAAACATTCACATCCGTATTGACAAGACGGACGAAGAAACAAATATTCCTAATACTAGTCACTTTATAAAATCTTATTTAACGGGGATTGTCCTAAAATATGTAATTCACTTTATTTAATCAAATTAAATAAATACATACATGTAAAAAGTAAAGAAAAATTAAATATCAAATTTAAAGGGCTAATCATATCATGGGTTCAGAATCAGACTCGCTCTGATACCATTTTGTTGGGGTTTCATCATCATCAGAGCGGCGCAGCGGAAGAAGCACAGTTCGGGCGAAATCGTAGTTTAAAATTTTTAAACTTACGAATAAATTATTCAATATCCAATATTAATAATTCATTCATATTTCACTTAAACATATTTATTCGATATCATATAACGACATAAATAATATAGAAACTCCGCGAAACTTTTACGAAATTGTTTTTTTTTTTTTGCAAAATAGCATAAAACGCGTTTCCGAATGAACCGACCGACCAATGCACATGGGGAGTACCCAGGTCAGTCCCAAAAATATTTGGATAGTTCGTGGACTGCCCGAACAGTGACCAGTTCATTGTTTGGGCAGCCGTTACCCGGTAACGCCGTTTTTCGCCGTTTTCATGTAATTTCACTCCGAAATAATTTCCGGTAATTATTTTTCTTGGGTAATTAAAATATAATAATTTATTCTAATTAAAATTACTCAAAAAGAGATTTTTATCACAAAAATCAGATTTTTCTCATAATAATCGTGAGACCCCAATACTTTGCATTTTGATCATTTTAGTCCTAACTTATCAAATACAAATTTGGATGATTCCAAATCAGTTCTAAAATGATTTTCAACATGTCCAACACATCAAAATATAAATTACCACAAAACCCCACTAATTTCCAAAATTGCCGAGAACACCCCAAAGGTTTCTAAATTTTGTAATTTAGTCCAATCTTGTTCAAAACAAGTCAAGATCAAATCCAATCAATCTCAAATTTAATATACATCATAATACATCATATATATGTAAATCCCCAAAATTGGAATAGGTTAAGAACCCTAATTGCTCAAATTACTTCAATTGATCAATTTAAACTAAATTGAATAATTCAACATTTTAATCAATTCTTTAACACATCAAACAAGTCTCACCATTTTGAAACAACTCAAGAATAATTCTAGGTCATCAATGAGTGACCTAACAACTCTAGAATGGAAACAAGATCATCAAATGATCAAAAGTGTGCTTATACACCATTTATAAGCATACTTTGTTAAACACACATACATACATCTTTCATTCATGCTTCCAACCAGCATACCACAAACACAAGAGAGTATAAGAACTTAAGAACAATAGATGTTGTAGCCAAGAACAAAACATACTTTGTTTATGTTTTTGGTGGCTTCAACAAGTATGAAGCAAATGAAAAAACAAAACCTTATATATTAGGTCAAGGTGGCCGAATTTTGTCATTAAAAAGTATAGAAGATATTTTGCTTTTTTTAACAATTAAAGAAGCAAAGATCATTTTGAAACCATTTCAATTAAATGAAAAAGTAAACAAAAAACACTTTAATCATTTCCTTTAATAATTATCAACTTAGATATTTTATATTTTAATTACTTTAATTATTTAATGATTAAATGATTAAATAATTATTTAAATACAAATTTTCAAATATATGTATTATATTTACTTTAAATAATCCAAATACATATATCAATGATATATGTCAAATATCATAATTTGACAATTAATTAATGTGTATTTAATAAAATCAAGTATTAAATACAAATACACATTAATTAGAAAATGACCAAAAGGCCTCATATGCATGTATCTTTCGTTTAACCATTAAACGATTTATAAATAATCAGTATTATTCATAAAAGTTGCCCTAATGCTCTACGAGTATATTTCATTAGTGAGACTCTCTAAGCTTAGGCATATCCATCACGAAATCCAATTTCGTGTCCATAATTTGCCCACCCGTAAATTATGACGACCACTGATAAACTCGCTGAACTATACAGGTCGAGGTCATCGCATATGAATAATCCTTCTGTCATCGGTATTCAGATTATTCCACAGATAGAGATATTAACGTCAAATCTCTATAGGTATAATCATGTCGACGATTCTATTAGCAATCTTATAAAAACACTTAGAACTCACTTCTACAGTGTACCACAGATCCATGGATTTAATGGATTGCTAATCCCATAATGAATACATATGCTTGTACACATGAGTGACGAATCCTATCTTGATACACACATGATATCATGAGCAAGTGTCCACATCCAACGAATAGGCGGAGTGTAGGAGCGAAGTGGAGTTTACTGCTATGCCTTTGATGCTCGGCGACCACGACACTGTTGGGCTCGCAGCCTGTAGAGAGTACGGAGTAGCCCTCGGGGGACTAAATCGGAGAATAAAGGAGTCGCCACCCAGTGTGAACTGTGAAAAGATTTAAGGCCACACTCACCCATCGCAAGGGAAGACCTCAAACCGCTGGGTTCGGAATAGTCCCTTACTTATGCCAGTATAATGGACGGGTTCACACAATGGTATAGCCAAGTCTTATGCAGTTCATGCAATATAATTCAAATAAACACAAATTTCCACACCTATAAACATTAATAGAAATAATAAGAGCATGTTAAATTAAGAAATACAAGGTGCGATAACAAAAATCATAATAAACAATTCAAAACCGGGAAAGCGGCAATAAATAAATAGCAAACAAAAATGGGGTTAATCATGCGTATATGAGTATTTCCCAAGTGGTACGTGGAGTTGTATCCCAAGTACAGACCGCACTACCGTCCATTCGGATTCGGCTACGGAATTTATGTCTGGGTTTCCATTCGATATACCACAAGGGATAATACCACAGAATCATTACTGCAATGTAAATAAAGAATAGACATAAAATAATATAATAATGCATATGTGGATAATGAACAAATAAAATCAAAGTGAAATAATAAAATAATAATAAATAAACAAAAAGATAAATAACAAACTAAATGCGAAATAAAACAACGATGAAAGCGAATAAATAAAAAGATAAATGACAAGAAATAGATAAAAATAAATAAATAACAAAATGCCGAAGGAGAAAAATAATGTGACCAGAAATTTGGCCGTCTTTGATGTAGGACTTCGCATATCCGGTTAGACGTATTTCACGTTCAGCTAGACATGTCGTGTCCGGATCTATAAAAATAAATAGAGTGCCCTCAGGTCTTACCTTTTAAGTCACTTTCTAGGAATTGCGTTAGGCCGTCGCCGGAATGATCGAAGCTGGTTCGCTATTTTGCTGTTTCTAGTTCGCTGTTTCACTCGTTGTTTTGCTGTTTTTTATTTGCAGTTTTACTGTTTTCTGGTTGCTATTTTGCTATTTTCTGGTTGTTGTTTTTTGTCATTTTGGCTGCTATTTTTGGTTGTTTTTTGCTGCTGTTTTTGCGGCTTTTGGGCTGCTGTTTTTGCTATTTTTGGCTGCTGTTTTGGCGCTTTTTGGCTATTGTTTTGGTTATTTTTGGCAAGCTATTTTTACTATTTTAGGCTACTGTTTTTGGCTGGTTGTAGGCTGCTATTTTTGGTTGGTTGTTTGGTCACTGTTTTGGCGTTTTGGGGGCTGTTTTTGGCTGGTTGCTTGGTCACTATTTTGGCATTTTGGGGTTGTTTTTGGCTGGTTGTTTGGTGGCTGTTTTGGTGTCTTTGGGGGTTGATTTTGGCTCGGTTTTGGCAGGGTTATTTTCGGTGATAGTGGTGGGTTTGTGATTGGTTGTTTCTTTTGGTTTTTGACGTTGGTTTTCTGGTTTTGGTGTCTTCGGGGGCTGCTTGGTTCACAATTTTGCAGAGTTTTTTTTTGTGTATTTTTCGGCAGTTTGGTGGTTGGTTGTTGTTTGCATTTTAGGATGGTTGGTGTCTCACGGTTCCTTGTGTAGTTGGTTGTTCGGTGGATGGGTCTTTGTTTTTGGCTTCTTGTATTATTTGCTGGTCAGTGGTGGGGTATTTGGTTGGCTTTGGTGCTGTCGGTTGTTTGGTGGATTCTTGGCTGGTTCGGTTGGCCTTGGTGGATTCCTGGCTTGGGTGTTTCACCTGGTTGTGTTTGTTAGTTTGTGTTTCTTTGCTTGTGTGTTTCAGCTGGTTGTGGTGGTGGCTCTAGGGATTTTTTGTTTTAGCTGTTTGTTTGGTGATCCTAGGGTGCTGTTTACGCTCAAGAGAAGAAAGATGAAAAGAAGCCTTGGTTTTTTATTTTGTGTGTTTGCCGTGTGAAGCCTTCCTAGGGTTTGGTCAAGCCTATTTTTTTTTATAATAACAAGGGATCTTCAAATCATGGAAATAAATCAAGCAAATTTGGGAGATATTTATTTTGGAAAGAATATTATGAATTTTGGTGAGGATGAGATTCACAATCTTGTTAAATTAGAAGGTGATTTGAGGGGATTTTAACATGTGTTTTGCATGGGGTTATATTTATTAGGGAAGGCTTGGCCGTGTATGGGTTCATTTCATGCGCCTTGGGCGTGTGCTGCATGAGTTTTGTGTGGAGTTTGGCGTAGGCATGGATTGTATAGGCTTTCATGGGTTGCAGGGGTTTTGGGCCAAGGCTAAGGTTTGAAACAGAACTGACTGAGCGAATCTGAGGCTGGCTAGTGAGTCTGAATCCGATGAGGTGCTAATTTTGGAGTTTTTCCTTTCGGCATTCGTTTCTCGCGACTTCTATAACTTTTTCAGGTAATACCTCCATATGAGGCTCATCATCAGGCTTATGTAAAAATGAAGTGTCTACTCGGAGGTCTGATCTTAATAGATCGGTGACGTGACTGCCATCTAAGTTTGGAGGATAACTCATATATTCACAGTAGTATCTCAAGTCAAAGAATCACTATGTTACTGAACCCGAGAAGATTCCTATTGATGGTAGTGTACCATCTATTAGGTAATCTTCGGTGAGTCGTTCAGTGTTTATCCCATATAAACACCTATATATCTATACGAGTCTCCCGAGACTCATGGTTCATTAGGATAAACCATTGGACTAAGTCCGATATACGACAAGTACTGGTCTCAACAGATTTTTACTAATCGACCCGTGTCAGTAAATCTTGACCAGGAACTTGATTTGATAATATATATCTAGTAGTGACACTTCCCAATGTCAATTACAAGCTACGTTGTAATTGCGCACTACATTATATATTATTGGGTCTTTGTCTAATATATATATATATATATATATATATCACTAAACATGATTTAGTTTCAATCTAATGAATTAGATCGAATATATATAATAAAAGACAAGAGGCGCAACCATAAATAAGTAATATTATGGAAAAAAATATTGCTCGTATTCATGAATCATACATAAATACGATCCGGATTGGCGCTCCGAGAACCAACCCTAACAGTTTCATGTAATGAAGGGTCTCTAAGTGTAGATCGACATGCACAAACTAAGTTCATTCATCATGTAGAGAGTTAGAATATTGAAGCGATTTTGCGTTAGTGTCGCATACGTATTGGCGTTCAAAAGTATTCAGCATTTGCGTTTGTGGCGTGTTCATCGACACTTCAAACGAAACCATCCAGAATGTTCTTGTTTGTGTTATATGATCAGTCCTTCGAATATAGGCAGGAAGAATGCTCACATGGGTGTGGCGTTCGACGGGTGTTCGAACGGCCCTGTGATTTTCAGACATAAATCTGGAAATTTCAGTCTATTGTAAATAGACCATTTTAGATTTTTTCGTCATTTTTATTCTTCTCTCTCACTCACGTCCCTTTTCTCTCAAAATTCCCTATGTTAGATCTTCAAACCAAGCTTGGATCTTGAAGATTCTCATGCATTTCTAAGCTCTAGGAAGCTTAGGTAAGTCTTTTAAACCCCTATTCAGCTCTTATTTTGCATTTAGGTGAAACCCAAACTTTGAACTAAGTTTATTTTGCATGATTTTGAATAATTAGTAGATTAAATGTGTTTAGTTAAGTAAGTATTACCATTAAATGTGCATAAAGTGAGATGAAACTCATTGTAGGTGTGAATGGATAAAACCATAGGTTTTAGGGATTTTTGAAGTGTTGTGAGATCTTTGAATTGAGAAGCCACAATAATGTTTAGATAAATGTTTACTAGCAAGAAACAAGCATGGATTATATTAGAATTAAACCATTACGGGTTTAGGATGATTTATAGCCACGGGTTTGGGTGGTTTGTTAAAAGTATACATAAAATCTCATTTTATACGAGTATGGACATGAATAGTAAGCTAAAGTTATGTTATTGTTGTGAAAAATGATAATAGTGTATCTTAAAATATGATTCATTTGTTAAAATATGATGTATCAGAGATTTGCTATGTGATGTGTTTGACCTGTAAGTTTTCAATCCATGAAATATGTTTACGAGTTTTCATTTAGAAGTACTGGATATGATTTTATTCGAACGATGTTCATCTCGTACCTATTCTAAAATAGGTAATAGATTATGTACGAGCTTGTATGTATATACCAGTACATGTGTCAGCCTATGTTTGTTTCCTCATGTGATGTTCCGGTTTGTGTAATTTTGTTTACGTTTTGACTGATGATTGTAGTGTATGTTTTTAGATTGTGAGTTCTTGCTAATGAATGACAAGTGTTATGTGTGTTGTGTGATGAGTCTGATCTGTGTGTAGATGCTATTCATTTGTTTACTTTTTTGGATAAGTGATTTACATGCCCATTTTAAAAAGTTTTGCAAACAAGTGAAAATGATTTTGACTCCATTATTTATGAGAATATTTTTGCCACAATGTGAATTTTGTATACTATGGGGCTCTGCCCATCTGACTACGGCGGTTCTGTTACTTTATGTCGACATGGTATTGTTTCGGACAATGTCCAATCAGTGCGCGCAATTCGGACATTGGACGCCTAATTTTATGTTCCTCCAATGAGTTAGTTCCTATGCGCCTATTATGGTTTTGTAAAACATGGATTTTGAAATCTATTTTCGATCACAAAGATTAGTTTTATGATATACGGCAAATACTTTTATTTTTTTCTTTTATGATATGTTGATCTACATTTTGATATTTTGGTATTTTGATTTTATGATATTTCTAATTTATGTATTCTGATATTTTCAAATCATGTTCTGATGATGCCTTCAGTTTATGATTTTTCTGAAAGTTTTGAGAAAGAATTCATGTAACTTGAATTACATGTTTTGATCGGATGATATACGATATGTTTTCTACCATGGTACTTGTATGATAATTTTATTTTATGGATATTAACCCTCTGTGGTGCCTGTTCTGGGGTCTTGACCATAAGAAAATGGCTGACCCACTATCTTCTGTCAACGTGGTCCTATGCAAACAGTGTCCAGTTTCTGTGCGTAACTCGGATAATGGACTCCTAATTAGTTTGATGATTCTGGATTTCGAAAACTTTTAATTTTTAAAAAGATATGTTTTTGAATAAGTTAGGCTTTCACAAGATAATTATTGTTTTGATTTATGATGATGTTTGAAATGACCATATGGAGCATGTAGTATGATTTATGATATTGTTAATAGAACATGCTTATCTGTAAGGAGTTTACATTATGTACTTTGTGTCTGTTAATGAGTGAGATTGGCTATGATATATGTATTCAGATTTTCGTTTCTGATTGTGGATGAAGTGGAATGTATGAACTTTGTAATATATTTTCCGTTTTTGATGATGTATGTGTTTCTCTGTAAAAACTATGTATTATTCCTAATAATGAATGTCATTTTACTATATACAAAGATTTCTTATGTGTGCCATGCTCCTGTTGTGTGGATGAGACTGACTTTTTGGTAATCGTGTGGGATACGTGTGTGTGATCTATCTACTTGAAGATTTTGGTATGTTAGGTTAGGAAGAAGATTTGGAAGTTTGTATAAGATATGTCTTTGAATGTGTATGTGTGTATGTATGTATATGTAACTCGGGGTTTGAACATCCGAAGAAGAAGTATGAGTATGAGGTTTCTAATTCCCATCAAGTATGTTTCCGAGTACATATTTATAACTTAGATGTTATACGTACGAAAGGTAGCTCATCAAAAGAATTTAGTGCTTGACTTGTTTTAAAAGAAAATATTTAAAACTTTCCTATTTAATGATATTTCAAATGTTTTGAGATGTTATAGTTTTGTTGTAAATCTTGGTTTTGTTTCAATAAAGCTTTTTTTTTTTAACTCAATTTTTAGATCGGAATATGTAAGTGTTTTTTGAATGACATAATGTTCAAGAAGGGTAAAGAGTAGTATGAAGGTTAAAGGTTTTATAACACACAATTCTATGTGTGTATGTGTGTGTGTATTTTATCTATACTAATCTTAGAAATTGTTTATGCGTTTCGTGATGTGTTGGTGACCTACTGAGTTTTACAACACACACCACATCAGTTTGTTAGTTTTTCAGGTTGGAATTCAGATCGGTCAGCCATCAAGTTTTGGATACTTAAACTTGAGATGAGGGATAATCCAAGTTGCAATCACCTCCTCTCAAGTGTCCTGGAAGTGCATTAGTGTATAGAAGTTTGTATTTCTTGTTATATATTGTACCCTATAAAGCACATATTATGTATGTATAAATGAAAGACTTAAACTATATGTGTTGTGTGCGCATATGTAATGAGGTTGAAATTTGATATGTTTTGGTTGGGCCAAATGCCTTTTTGTGTGTAAAGATTGTTCCAAGTTGTCAGAATTTCGGTATGCATCATGCCCGATTACTGTTAGGATTGAGACTCAGAGAGATGAGTTATTCATGTCTTCTATTTGTAACGTCCTGCCTCTGGTGGGATGTACAACCTATTTTAGAATTGATTTAGGACGAATCCCGTCCGAATGAATTCCCTAACCAATACTTCAAAATGGGAACAGATATAAAATGATAATGTAACTTGTTAGCATATAACATGGATTGTGAAAATATAAACTATACTCATGAAATGTCAATCATAAACTTAGTACATAAACTATGACTTATAAAACCTGAATAGCTGGAAAAAAGTAAATTGACATGTAAGTGATGACTCGAGCATGAAAACATAATTTGAACACGGAAAACGTAATCTTAAATATAAAATATCATAACTTGAACTTGAATTACTTAATCTAAGCATGAAAGTGTATCCTGAAACTTGAAATACATGACTTGAACATGCATATGAGAAATAAAACATAAACCTAAAAAAAGAACGTGAGCATATACACAGAAAATATGACGTGAACGTAAACATGAAAAACATAACGTGAATTAAACATAGAAAACGTACCATGAACACAACGTAAAAATCATAACATAAACATACGCATAGAATACGTAATGTGAACCTGTACATAGAAAACATGACGTGAACATGGACTTGATGACATGTCATAATATGATAATGAAAGCTTGATGTATCATAAATATATAAACATGAATTGAAAGTAAATATGAAAACACAACATAAACATAACATAAAAACATTTATGGATAAAATATGAAAAACTCAACATAGCAATAAGCATAAAATCATAGCATGACGTACATATAAAAACTTAGAGAACTTGAGAAACATCAGTATTCACTCACCAACCATCCCCCGACATATACACTAACGTTATCACAGAATTTGGAGTTGTCCCAAGCATTGAGAATCTGATTCCATTGTACTATAATAATAATGGAGCCATTGCACAAGCAAAGGAACCGAGAGCGCATCAGAAATCGAAACATGTGAAATGAAAGTATCACATCATTCGAGAGATTATGACGCGAGGGGACATTGTCGTGTACAAAGTACCAAGTGAAGATAATGTACCAGACCCACTTACAAAGGTCATTCCTCCCAAGTTATTTGATAAACATGTGGAGTCGATGGGTATGAGATACAATCAATATTGGCACTAGAGTAAGTGGGAGATTTTGTTAGGGTTGGTGCTCTGAGTGCCAATTTCTCTTGTATTTCCTTGTAAATACTTGTGTAAATATTTTATTATGAATAAATTAAACAGTTTCTATAATATAACTTATTCTTTTATGATATGGTAAAGACGTAAATGACCTTAGAATGATTTATTATGTATAGTTGTAAATAGCGTCGCAACTGTCATTGAGTTGTATCATAACAGTGTCATTCATAAACTGTTCCTGGTCAAGATTTACAATTGCTTGGTCAGTAAGTAAACCCGCAGAGACTGGTACATGTCGTATATTGGAATATTGGATTCCAATGGTTTCTTAATGAACCATGAGTCTGAGAAGACTCATATAGACATGTAGGTGTTTATATTAGATAAACACTGAACGACTTACTGAAGATTCTTAATAAATGGTACATCAAATCAATAATAATCTTCTCGGGTTGAGTAGCTAATGATTCTTTGACTTGAGATACAACTGTGGATATATGAGGTATCATCCACACTTTGATAGCAGTCACGTCACCGACCTTTTTAGGTCAGACCTCCGCATGTTCATTGAGTGTGTACCGATCCTTATGATATCTTGTGTGTATCAAGATAGGATCCGTCAGTTCTCTGTACAGAGCATAAGTATTTATTTTGGGATTAGCAATCTGTTAAATCCATGAGCCCATGGTACATTGTAGAAGTTAGTTCTAAGTGCTATTAAGAGATTACTAATAGATAAGTCGATAGGATTATATCTATAGAGATTTGATGTTTATATCTATATCTCTGGGATAATCCGGACACTTGTGACGGATGGATTATACGTATGAGAAGACCTTGACCTGTACGATTCAGCGAGTTTATCCGTGATCGTCATAATTTACAGATGGGTAGATTATGGACAAGAAATTGGATTTTGTGACGGGTATGCCTGAATTTAGAGAGTCTCACTAATGAAATATACTCATAGAGCACTAGGGAAACTTTTATAAATAATATTGATTATTTATAAATTATTTAACGGTTAAACGAAAAGATACATGCTTAAAGGGTTATTCGGCCATTTCATAATTAGTGTGTATTTGGATTAAATATTTGATTTTATTAAATACACATTAATTAATTGTATTTCTAGAAATAGAATTTTTTTTTCTGAATGAGGTAATCATAGACGAGGTTGAACTTGATGATGTACAATAAGAGACCAACGAACCACTAGAGGAACCTGAGATTCAAGTAGATGAAGAACCTTCTTCACACACACTCCGTAGGTCCAAAAGGGTATCAAGACCTCCTGAATGCTTGTATTTGATACAAGAAAAGAGTATTGATGTTCTCTTGATTGAAGAGAATGATCGTTACACCTATAGAGAAGCGATGTTGGACATCGACTCCGTGAAATGGCAAGAGGCCATGGAATCATACTTAGACTATATACATCAGAATCAAGTTTGGGACTTGGTTCAGCCTCATGAAGGAATTGTTCCCATTGGTTGTAAATGAGCTTACAAGAGGAAGCATGGGTCTGATAGAAATGTTGAAACCTTTAAGGCCCGACTGGTAGCCAAAGGTTACAGGCAGCGACTTAGAGTCGACTACGATGAAACTTTTCGCCAGTTGTGATGCTAAAGTCTATTAGGCTTTTATTGTCTATTGCTGCTTACCATGACTACGAGATTTGGAAAATGGATGTCAAAACTGATTTTCTGAATGGATTTCTTGATGAAGAAATCTATATGGAACAACCAGAAGGTTTTGTATCTATCGAAAACTCAGGCATGGTATGTAAGCTTAAGAAGTACATTTATGGACTTAAATAAGCTTCACGAAATTGGAATCTACGATTCAACGAGATAATCAAATTGTCTGGTTTTCTTAAGAATTCGTAAGAATCCTTTGTGTATAATAAAATCAGTAGGAGTATGGTGGTATTTTTAGTTCTCTATGTTGATGAAATCCTGATCATTGGGAATGATATCAGGATGATGCAAGGTGTCAAAGCTTACCTTTGTAAGAATTTCTTTATGACTTGAGATAAGCTTCTTATATCTTAGGGATAAAGCTCTATTGAGATAGAGAAATGAAGCTTATTCGGTTATCCAAGTCGTTGTACATAGATAAGATCTTAGAAGGGTACAATTTTGGTAATTGTAAGACAACAAATATACCGTTCAGACATGACATTCATCTTTC